>BHFT01048260.1:0-46664 GCA_004320025.1 Laticauda laticaudata | reverse complement strand
TGAGCGGATGAAACGTCAATAAACGGATGCTGGACGGATAGAGAGGATGCAAAACGGAGGCAGTGAGTACAGAACGGATACATCGCGTTAATCAATGGATGACAAGTGTTTTCCTCCGTTTTACATCCTCTTTCCATCCGTTGGTGCAGTGTGGCAGGGGCTTTTCTGATGCAGACAAATGAAATTGGCAATGTCATTTCTAATTATATGAAAGGATTTCCTGAACCTACTGATGTTTTGGAAGTTTCTTCAAAGAAAAGTGCTCCAATTGCTACACATCAGACGATAAGATGACAGTGGAGTGTTGATCTCACAGCAAATGCTGCAATCACTGAATTCATAGAAGGAAGTCGGTAGACTGAAACTGACATCTGTTGCTAGGCAGGATTAATTAGTATTATTTTAAATGATTAATCCTGGCTCATTCCTATATAAACAGTTGGTAAATGCTCTGTTCTTATCAGAGATTTTGAAGATAAATATTTTCTGCTACAACCCATGCGGGTTACTAAGACCTTTATTAGTGGCATTAATGCTCTTATCTGTGTAATCATCCTATATTAGCTTACAAGTTCTGTTAACTATGCCACATTCCCCCAAAAGAACAAATTCATTCTGAGAAAGATTAATTTGTGGGGGGGAATCACCTGCTGATATTCCTATTACAAATTTGCCTCTGTGTTGTGGTCTCACTGGTGCCTGCAAACTTTAGTTTAACACTTCTTCAGAAAGGCTTAATTTTCTGCAGCATGCTAAGATCAAAATTATTTTTCATCACCTGTTTTCTAAACTAGAGTGGTAGACATATCGGCCATTTTATTTCAACTTTCCTTTGAAATGCCTGGCTTGTTCATTCTTATTAGTGCTTGTCCCTTTTAAGATTTTGCATTGCAATTCTCCCCAGTAACTGGAGATCTGAGGCTGCTATTTCTTTCTCCTAGAATTTCCTTTCTTTGGGACTTCCAGAGGAAAAACGACAACTGCCAATAGGTCAATGCCTCTCAAAATGATCTTTTCTTCCATTGCTAAATATTGGCTTACCTTGTGTTTTAAATTTCAGAGAAGCCCCTAGAGTATGGTCCAATAATATGGAAATTTATTTAACTTCAAACAACAGTTAGAAGGCAAATGATTAATCAACTAAAATCATTTCACCAGTTGACAATACTAATTATAATGCAATTTGTACTTACATTATCATGGTATCACTGCTGAATACATTATTAGCCGAGACACTGAAACCGTTTTCAAACAAGAAATAACTAAAGCAAATCTTGTATGTAGAGGCAAGCTATGTTTGGAGTAAGGACACAAATGTGGAAAACACAAAGGCCATCTTTAACGTTCCAGGTGACCCCAAATGATCTGATACCATATTGGGGAAGGAACTTAGTTACTCTGCTTTGAATGTACATACAAAGTCACCATGGTATCCCCAGCTGGATATTTAAGAAGTAAAATATGCACTATTCTTTCTTTTCTCTAAAACAAGATGGTCAGTCTTTTTTCCCCCTATACCATGTTCCTTTTTGCTTATTCCATTGTTCAATACGTGGGTGAGAAAATGTCCAATTTACAGGATTTTTCTCTAGCAAGATCAATTTTCTCCAAATTCATGTTGAAATTTCACTTTAGGCAAAATGTAATAGCAATGCTAAAACTCATATCTTGCCTGGAATACATTTCTTCATGAATGACAGAAGAAAAGGGAACTTGGGTTGTGGTATTTATTCAATGCCATCATCTAAAAACATAGTTCTTTCTACAAAACCTTGGCTTATTAAAAAAAAACATTGGAAGGAAGAGTTCTCATTTTATTCTCTATGCAGTATGTCAGCTGCTTTCAGAGAAGGCAAAGAAACATATTGCAAGTGAGTTGCATCATTATTTGCATATAGAGAGATCAGCTTTTTTTAGGAAAGTATACTAGAAGCCATTATTATATTTTACTATTGTTATTCCCTTACTTTCAATCAATTTATGTGTCTGTCCATCTTGGCACCTGTAGACATGGGATTGCATTTATGGGTGCTCAGCAACCAGCTTACATTTATGGCCATTTGCCATAATCACATGACTATGATTTATGACATTTTTTGCTGAAAAAACAATGTTTCCTTCCAGTGTCCAATAAAAATTGCCCTTTGGATAAAATGGTTTTGCTTAATGACCACTGCATTCATTTAACAACTGCAGTGATTCACTTAATGATCCCTGGCCTCTCCCCCAAAAAAGTCAAAAATGAGCCTGATCATATGATGACCTGCATGATTTATGTCCACAATTCTGGTTTCAAGTCATAAATCAAGGACTACCTGTAAAAAAAGGTATCATGGATGAGTCAAATAAAATAGGCACATAAAGTTTCTGAAAGTTGAGCTGACTTAACATACTTGTGAATAGTAAGGAAGGGGTAAGTGTAGTGATGATTTTCAGGGATTTGCTCTTAAATGTCAGTATGACTGTCTTGAAGAACGAGAAACTGCATAGTAGTCCAACATCTCCCGATAGCATTAACTTATCCTGCTTGAGTTCCCATTATATTTTAACTCATTATATTATTAACTGAAGCCTGATTTACTAATTTACCCAATTTTCTGACTTTGCATGCTTTCAGTTACAAATGAATGTCACTGACAGAATCATCACAATAGTTTTTTAAAATATTTTTTTTTATTTTTCTGATATGTATCCATGTATTCATAACTATGTTTTTACTTTTATCTATTATCTTGTAAGCAATTGACAAATAAAAATAAATAAAATAAATAAATAAAAATAAACAATCACATTTCAGCCCATGGTGTTGTGTGAAACAGCCACTGGTTGGAAGCCATTTTGCAACATTTCAAGTAAAGATGTTTTTTTAGTCCTTTCTGAAAATAGTAGGATTCAGTCTGCCTGATACGTATTACTAAATGCTAGAAATTTCATTTAAGAATTTGTGAAAGCTGCAAATATCATGGTGATAAAGACCTTTTTATGGTGCAGAGGATGGAATTGCAACTTATGAGACAATAGTAAGAAAAGAGACACCTCCTGAAATTCTTTTTCCACACCATGATTAAGAGAACAGAAGGCTTTTGTTTCCCTCTGTTCTTGTGTTTTCCTCTGCTCATCAGAAATTGAAAGAGAGATTTTATTGATATAAACTTATTCCACTCTTTTTAATGAAGCTCAGAATACTGGCAATGAAGAATTACTTCATTTAATAATTATATTATTATATTATTATTATATTTTATACTATTATTATTATATATTTATAATTATATATAATTATTATATAATATTATAATAATAATTAATAATTAAATGTAATTATAATAGAATCAAAGGGTGCAGATAGGAAGAAATGTTTCCAGGCTTCTGAAAATCTGGAGTTGAATTTAGAAGCCAAAATGGATGTTGTTGGACACTCAAGTCTCGTGCAAAGATCTAGCCAAACTCTTTGGGCATGTAAATTAATAATTATAGTAATTGTTATAATTGATAGTATAATTAACATAACTGCCTGTTTGGTATAGTAGTTAATCTGCAACCTAGAAACTGGGAGATTTCAAGTTCTAATACCACATAAGCCATGGAAGACATCTGGGTGACTTTGGGCCAGGCACTCTCTCTCAGCCCAACCTACCCCACAGGGTTTTTGTGAGGAAATTAGGAGGAGGAAGGAATATTTGTGTATTCACTGCTTTGAGCTATTTATAAATATAACAAAGATAGGATATGAATGAATTAAGGCACTCTTGGTCAAATTGCGTGTTTCCCTTATTTTTTACTTTAATTCGTTTCTCACTGTAGACCTTACAGGAAAGCAACATTGGAGAGTGAATGTTTCTGTTGGGGCTGTTTTAAGAAGGAAGCAGTATCTTGAAATAATGGCCTATTTAACTGGATGCAAGAGTGGACTGTCTCCTGTGTAAAGCCTTAAGCTTCTGGAATGCATGATCTCAGGAGTTAAGTTTGGGTCTTATTTTCTTTGCTTTGAGAAGAGCAATCATTTCTTTGCTAGACTTTAACTGCTAATTAAATCGTACCTTCTTTTTTCTTTTTTAAAAATTTCTGTTTCTTATTCTTTGTAACTGTGATTAGCCTCCTTGAATATTCCACTGAGTTTAAAGGTGAGATATACCCTAACCCTAGCCCCCCCAAGAAAGTATTATGAATTCTGACCAGCTTACCGGACAAAGAGGTGATTCTATAATTTGTTCTTTACATATAACCAGAGTCAGAATTCTGCTCTTCCTTCACGGCCCCACTGTGTCTCTGCCATTTTAATATAGCCACACAGTTAATCTAGCATATTCAGAACATTCAGATATGAGTATAGAAGTGCATACCTACTGTTGCAACCAGCAAGTCTTCACTCCGGTCCGCTGCTTAAGTGGGAGCCCCTGATTGGCTAGACCATTTGACAGCTCCATATAAAAGGAGCTGTCAAACGGAATCAGCTGTCTTTCTCTCTCAGCTGCTACCGCAAGCCGTGGCTTGCTGTGACTGAGTTACAAGTTAACAATAAAGCCAGTTAAGCTTTATATTTCCTCCACCTCTTCTTCTCAGCGCGCCAAACACAAAACTGGTAACAAGGATGGGATGCTGGTGAACTGAGGCAAATTCCTGAGGCAAAAAGAGAGAGCACCACACGGCTGAAGTCACTACAAAAAGAGCTGTCCCTAAGAGCTGTCACTAGAGCAGTCACTTTCGAGTGAAGATATGAGGCACCACCAAATTTTCCACCCTTTCGCCGACCACCGAGACATGGACATTGTATATCAACAGGTTTGAATGCATCATGGATGCCGCAAACCTATCTGACATTCCTTCTAACAGGAAAAAAGCCTATTTCCTGAATTTCTGTGGGGCCACCATTTTCGACACTGCCACCGCGCTGCTGGCTCCTCAGATGGTCAAGGCTGTTTCCTGGAAAGAACTGCAAGAGGTGCTCAGTGGCCACTATGCCCCGAAGCAATCACGTATCACCCGCCGCCATGCATTCAGGAGAAGAAGCCAAGCAGAGGGCAAGTCCATAAGTGAATACATGACAGCTCTCTGTTCAACCACCCTTCAATATGGTTTCAGAGATCATTTAGACGATATGCTGCTGGACCAGCTCATCTGTAGGGTGAGAGACCTTCGACTACAACAATGGCTGCTTGCTAAAGGTGACCTCAATTTGAAACAAGCAATCGAAGAGGCTCAAGCTGCTGAACTATCCAATTTATCCGCAGCTGTAATACAAAAGCCAAGCAGTCTTCCCAGGGAAAACCCAGCACTGCTGTCCACAAGAAAGACACCTACTGCAAAGATGATGACTTCAAAGAGAAGAAGCAATCAATCGCCTCCAACACCTCAGCCGACACAGAGAAAAAGTTTTCCCACTGACAGGAAACAACTTACACCACAGCTGATTTGTCTCAGCTGTGGAGGAAGCCATCTGAGAACCACTTGCCATTTTAGAAATGCTGTCTGCCTAAGATGCCAGAAGAAAGACCACATAGCTAGAATTTATCAGGCACCAAGAAACTCAATCCTGCCATCTCAACACCTCAATCAACCAAAAAACCTCAAATCCAAAGAGGAATGCTATGCCATCAACAAACCATGAGTCACTGACTTATTCTTTTAATGTTAATAAAATTAATGTTGATCTTTTCCTAGACGGCAGCCCCTGCCATATGGAGGTGGACACTGGATCATCTCTATCCCTCATCTCTTGGAAAACACTGAAGAATCTGCTACCAGACTTCCACAAAAATTAGCTGAGCCCCTGCAATCTGACCCTGAGGGACTACCAAGGACAATCCATGCCAGTCCTTGTAATAGGAAGTTCCATATTCAATACAACAAATTTTCAGGGTCACCTTACACTAATTATCAAAACTGGGTGCTTACCTAGCTTACTAGGATTGGACTGGTTTCATTCCCTGGGCTTCCAAGTGACTGGAGTAAATACAGTCAACCCCCACAACTTACGGCAACTTCTTGCTGACTATTCAGAAGTTTTCAATGACAAACTGGGCTGCTACAAGGGCACTCCTATTTCCCTTAACTTGGACCCAAATGTTGCTCCTATACACCTCAAATCACGCAGAGTGCCATTGGCATTACATGCTAATGTGGATGCCCAGCTTGACAAACTGATTTCACAAGGGGTCTTGGAGCCAATTGACTTTGCTATATGGGAAACTCCCATTGTAATACCCTTGAAAAGAGATGACTCTATAAGAATTTGTTCTGACTACAAGTCCACAATAAACAAGGGACTCCAACCAAACACTTATCCTGCCCATCATACAGCACCTGCTCCATTCCCTGAGAAAAAGCTCCATTTTTACCAAGCTGGACATGACTCAAGCATCCCAGCAATTCCCAGTGGACAATGAGACAGCAGAGGCCCAAATAATCATTACACATAGGGGCGCTTTCAAATGTAAGCGTTTACAATTTGGTGTCAGCGTTCCCTCTGGCATATTCCAATCCATTATGGAACGTTTACCATACAATATCAAGGGTATCATCCCGTACTTCGATGACATCCTCATTGCTGCTGACAACCCACAAGAACATTTGGAAAGGTTACAAAAAATTCTCCAGTGTTTTAAAAATGCTGGACTAAAATTAAACAGGAAAAAATGCATCTTTGCAGTTTCACAGATAGATTTCCTAGGATATCATATTGACCACAAGGGACTTCACCCTGTAGAATCCAATGTACGGGCCATTCAGGAGGCCCCAGTCCCTCAGAACAAGACTGAGTTACAAGCCTTTTTAGGACTATTTAACTTCTACAGCTCTTTCCTGCCCCACAAGGCCACTGTAGCAGAACCATTGCACAGACTATTAGACTCAAAGATGTAGTGGCATTGGAGATCCAAGGAATAGGCCTCCTTCTCTGCAGTAAAAACCCTGCTCACTTCAACCAAAGTATTCATTCAGTTTAGTGATGCTCTTCCCCTTATCCTAGTTTTGATGCATCCCCTTATGGAATTGGGGTAGTCCTAGGTCATAAATTACCAAATGACCAGAAAGCCTCTATTGCTTATTTCTCCAGGGCACTCTCCAAATCTGAGTGCAACTACAGCCAAATAGACAAAGAGGCATTGGCTGTGGTGGCCTCCGTCAAAAGGCTCCATGAATACATCTATGGACATCAGTTTGAGCTCATCATGGGCCATCAACTGTTGTTAGGCATCCTGGCAGGGGACAAGCCCAGCTCACAAATCCTATCCCCAAGAATGACCCGATAGACAATCTTCCTAGCCACTTACGGCTATAAGTTGACTTCAGGTCTGGTAAAGATGTAGCTCATGCTGATGCCTTAAGCAGGTGCCATTTACCGCTTTTGGTCACTGATCCTGCCCCTTCAGCCTCAGTGTTCCTGCTGGAAGATCTGCAATTGCCTCTTACATCCAATGACATTGCTTACACAACCTCCAGAAATATACAACTATCTAAAGTCATGGACTGGGTATGAAGGGAGTGGCCCAGGGAAACCATCATCATGGACTTCCGCCCTTTCAAGGCACACCAGACAGAACTGAGCATGCTAAAAGGATGTTTACTGTTGGGTCCCCGAGTAATTATTCCCAAACTGCTAAGACCTCACATTATTGAAGTTCTTCATGAGGGTCACCCAGGTATCAACAGAATGAAGGCTCTGGCCAGGAGCTATGTGTGGTGGCTGGGTCTGGATGAGGCAGTTACTAATAAAGTTCAAAATTGCTCCATCTGCCAGATGTCCAGACCTGTCCCACCAGTTGTCCCACCTTCTGGGGAGTGGGAAGATACCAGAATACCATAGTCTAGAGTACACGTGGACTTGGTAGGCCCCATGCAAGGGAAAAACTTCTTAATAGTGATAGATTTATTTTCCAAGTGGGTAGAGCTGGTTCTCCTCCAATCAACTACTTCAGATGCTGTAAGCAGAGTCTTAGACAATTTGCTTCCCATGGGTACCCTGACACTCTGGTTTCAGATAATGGGCCCCAATTCACCTCATCTCCTTTTGAACTATTCCTAGCCCAAAGAGGAATCAGACATGCCCTTGTTTCCCTGTTTCATCCAGCCTCCAATGGCTTTGCACAAAGAGCTGTAAGATTAGCAAAAGACACCCTGGGGAGAATGACGGAAGGGGACTGGTCTACCAGGGTAGCCCGGTACCAACACACCATGCCAAGCGCAGCCACCAACCTCACCCCTGCCGAACTATGAAGGGGAAGGAGACTTCGCACAACCCTAGACAGGCTTCACCCTAATTATACTCCTAGAATACCCATCAACTCATCCAGCAAGGCAAGGGAATTTAGGCCTGGGGACCTGGTCTACTCCCAAAATTACACAAGGAATCCCTTATGGTTGCCCAGGTGGGTTGAGCAGAAAACAGGCCTCAAATCATACAGGGTAAGGTTGACGGATGGATGATTGTGGCACCGACATGTGGATCAGCTAAGGAGCCATTGGAGTGCCCCAACAGGTCCAGCCCAGAGGGAAACCGAGGCCATGGACTCTGACTAGGGCAATACCAAGGCCCCTATCCGACCGGATCCTGACCAGCAAGCTCTTGTGGAGGACTTACCTGGGGAAGCCATGACATCGACAACCAGAGACTGCTTGCCGGCATTTGGAGAGGTCCCAACGACACCAGAGGCCCTTCCATGGCCAGCTGAGAACGCCCAGAGAAGAGAGCCGACACCACCCCTAGGGCAGGGCACCAGTGCAGCAACAGGTCCTTCCACATTGCTGCCAACGATGGAACTAAGGCATTCAGAGCGAGTGAGGCATCGCCCCACCCATTTGGATGATTATGTTTGTGCAGTTCTAGGGGGAAGGAGTGTTGTGACCAGCAAGTCTTCACTCCGGTCCGCTGTTTAATTGGGAGCCAGAGAAGCCTGATTGGTTAGACCGTTTGACAGCTCCATATAAAAGGAGCTGTTAAACAGAATCAGCTGTCTCTCTCTCTCAGCTGCTGCCACAAGCCGTGGCTAACTGTGGCTGAGTTACAAGTTAACAATAAAGCCAGTTAAGCTTTATATTGCCTCCACTTCTTCTTCTCAGTGCGCCAAACACAAAACCTACTTAGCTTTTAACCTATAGGCTGCTTTCACTCCCCCGGTCCCATTTCTGTGGTTTGCAGAGCACAAATAGACCATGCTATTGATATAAATCAGTGCAATGTTATTTGTATTTTATTTGTTTATTAAATTTATATAGCCAGCCATCTCACTAAGGACAACGCTGGGTGATACACGACAGTACACAAAACAGATATAAAATATAAAAACAGAAAATGCAAATATAAAAACTAAACTAATAAATATTATAAAAACCAAAAATACAAACTATAACTGAAGGAGGAAAAGAAAAGGGCCTTTACAATGGAATCATCTAGGTAAGTCTTTGTTTCCATGGGAACCCAATCCTAATAACATAATCAGGCCTTCTAAAGGAGCCAATCTAATTTTGGGGCAAGGTTATTCATAAGGTGGGTGTCATAGCAGAGAAGGAACATCTTCTGGGACACCTCAAATGTAGGTGCCTAGCTGATGTTACCTGCAATGTTCCTTCTCGGCCAGATTGAATGGCGTAAACCAATATCAAGCAGGGAGAGACATCTTGGATAACTCTCTCCCATGCCATGAAAGATTTTAAAGATTAAAATCAGCACCTTGAACTGGATCCAGAAGCCAACTAGCAACCAGTGCATCTTGTGGAGAAGAGGCGTAACATGCACTCTTCTAGGAGCATATGTAACTCCCCATGCCACTGCATTCTGTATCAGCTGAAGCCTCTAAATCAGGAGTGTCAAACTCAATTTCATTGAAGGACGCATCAGGATTGTATTTTACCTTAGAGGGCCAGAGTGGGCATGGCCAGACTGGGTGTGGTCAGCTCGACATCACTCATGTCAGGGGTGCCTGTGGTGGCCCGAGCCCTCTGCCAGAGAAAACAGGCTCCTGAGCTCCGTTTTTGGCTGCAACTGCCTCCTGTAAGTAACCCTCTGCCAATGAAAGAGGGCTGTGTGCAGCCCACCCGAGTTCTGTTTTTGCTGGTAGAGGCACCGCAGGCCAGTCTTTCGCCATTTCCAGGGTGGCCCTGAGGGCCAGATCTAATCACCCCACAGGCCAGATCTGGCCCCCGGGCCTTGAGTTTGACACCCCTGCTCTAAATACTCTTCAAGGACAGCTCCATGCAGATCACATTGCAGTAATCCAATCTGGAGGTTACTAGGATATGGATGATTGTAAGCAGGGCCTGCTGATCCAGGAATGGGAGCAGATGGTGCACAAGATAAAGCTTTACAAAGCCCCCCCAATCATGACTGCCATCTGCTCATTGAGCAAGAATTGGGAATCTTGGAGGACCTCCAGGTTGTGCAGTGGATGTGTCTGGGGTGATACAGTGCCAGCCAGCATCAAAAATGGCATAGTTCTGGAATCAGGAATCAATCCAAAAACTAAAGCCCCGCAATCTTTCCAGGGTTCAGCTGAAACCTGTTGTCTCCCGTCCAGACCCTCACAGTCTCCAGGCACCCATGTTTTGTAAACAATGAAAGGGGAATTTTCCACATTTTCTCTGAGAGGCAAAATAAAAATCTACTGCAACAATGCAATATGTCGTCCATTTATTTATTTATTTTGCCTTTTATTCCTCCCAACTCAAAAACACATTAAAAAGGCCTAGAATAGTTGATGTTGTTGTACTATAATTATGTCAACAGCAACATCATTTGTAAGCCTTGTAGGATCCTCAAAATAAGATCATTAGCAGTCTTAGGAATGCCAGAGTTTAAGTCAAGGGTCTGCAACCTGTGGCTCTGGAGCCACATGTGGCTCTTGGTTGGCTCATCCCACAACTGGCTGGCCCCGCCCCTCCCCTCTCCATCACTCCTCATCTGGCCTGAGAAGGTAAGAGTGATGGCAAGGGATGGAGACTCACACCATATTACAAATCAGGAGATGACTGGGTGAGAGTGAGTGACGTCGAATTGGCCACACCTACCTAGTCACACCAGTTGTTAAATTATTGGCTCCCAGTGTTTTCTTTTCTGTGGCAAACTCGTCCAAATGGCTCTTTAAGTATTTAAAGTTTAAATAGGTTTAAATAGACCCTGAAAGCAAGGCTGTATAATTATCCCAACCCCAATCTGGGATCTTTAGGTGCATTGGAACTCAAACTCCCCAAATTCCAATTTTTTGCTCTTTTCCAATTTCTTGCTCTTTTTGTCAATTTGTTTTTACTGATAAGAAAGGATAAAAAAAAATTCACCCAAACAAAATGGACAGATATACTTTCATGATGTTATTAATTATTTGCTTATTTGTTGTTTTGTTTGATCTTCTCAGAAGTAGAATTGCAAAAAGCACAAGGCCCAACAAATGAAGGGTTTCAGTAGGCACAGTTTTAGTAGTTCTCATATAGTCTGTATCCCTAATCTGATATTGATTCACAGTACGGTATGCAATTCTCTGTGTAGGACAATTCCCTCCTTTGTAACAAAGATTGATTTATGACACACACACACACCCATGTGCAGGTTTTCTGAAGAAAGACCAAAAATGGTAGAAGCCACTCAGAGTAATTCCCTACAAGAGGGGCAGCAAGTAAATTCAATAGATGATAGATAGATAGATAGATAGATAGATAGATAGATAGATAGATAGATAGATAGATAGATAGATAGATAGATATAGACAGACAGACAGACAGACAGACAGACAGACAGACAGATGCTTCCTGCAACAAGTCATATCATTTTAGACTATAGGATAAAATTCTTCATTGCTGATGATAAGCAGAAAATCCTGAAAACAAAGCCTTAAAGTTTGTCACTGGAACATCAAGGTAAAATGACAAATATAATTTATGTGTGTCCGGGGAATAGATGGGTGTACTGCTTAAAAGCCACTTCTACTATTCCACCAATTGTAGGAAGGTCAAGCTGTAATAAACCTGAAGGTGGAAAATACTTTTTAAAAATGTTAACATCGTTTATGCCACACCATATCTTCATCAAATGCATATGTTTCCTAGAATTTCTCTAAAGTTGCCCCATGAGTAGTCAAAAACAGTGGAGGCTCTCTCCCTCCTAAGTAATACTCTCTTTTTTAAAATAAATGTTTGAGAAATTGTCTATCACTCCAGAAAGGTTTGTTTCAACAAGAAGATCGGGACAAAGAAGAAGCCATCTTTAATGATCAAGTAATTTTATGTGAGGGAAAAAAAGGAAAAGGGGGAAAGAGAGTGAAAAGTTTAAGATTTGAAAAAACAACCAAAAAAAAGAATAGTTTGAAAAATTAGTATAATATTAGAAAGTAACAGAAGAGGGGATTACAGAAGAGATAACCAGAAGTAGAGAGACAAGGGAGTAAAAAGGGGAGGGAGAAGAAGAGGGGGAAGAAGGAAAGGAAAAGAAGTTATAAAAGACAGAAACAAGATATAGAGTAGAGAAACAGAAAAGCGTATAAGGAGTGAAAGTATAAGCCTGTTTAGAGATAATGGGTGAAAATTTAATTGAAAAAGGAATTTTGCAAAGATACATAAGATAGTATTGTGATATTACAAATGGAAATAACTTCAGAAAATATGACTAAAATTGAGATAAAATATTATTTAATGTAGTGGAATGTTTATTAATAAATAAATGAAATAAAGTGAATGAGAGAATTAAATTAGGAAAGAATGGCAACATTTTAATTTTATTAATAATTATTATTGAAAATATAATGCAAGAGAATATGGGGAAAAAAAAGAATTAATTATGGAAAGTTTATAAGTTTCCATAAGGAAGCAAATATTCAATTGAAAAGAAATGTTAAGATGTTAAGATTTCAATGAATATTAATGATAGAATTGAATTGGAATGGAAATGAGTGCTTTATTATATGAATATAATAATTTTTTTAAAGAATATAGAGTGTATTTTAAGAATGTCCAAGCAGAATTCTATTGAAGTTATGCATTATATTGAATGTTATAATCTTAAAAGTATATATTGAAGCTTAAATAGACGTTGAATGGATACAATTAAAAGAATAAAGGTGTCATACTCCAATATATAACTACAGCGGAAAATTTATAATATGGAAATGAAACAGGACAGACAAGTACCAAATACAATTAGTTTGATCAGATATGAGATATAAAAATAAGTTGAGAAAATCAAAGGTGGGAAAAACTATGTAGAAAATCTTATAACAGTAATAGATATGGAATAGAACACAAAGATGAATATGAAATTGAGTTTGTGTCTGTATGAAGAAGTGATAACCCGGGATCATGCTATTTTCAAAAAAAGTTGTTTTATTTGTATTATGTTTTTTGTGAAAACCCAAATAAAATTTTTATATAAAAAAAGGTTTGTTTCAAGAAATAGTGACTTTTCATGTTGTTCAGTCATTTTCAACCCTTTGTCGCTCAATGGACATGGATGGTCTCTCAATGACTACTTCTTTGAGTTCTCATAAATACATGTTTGTGTATTCAGTGATCGCATCAAGTCTCTTTGTCTCTCCCCCACCCCTCCACTTCTTTCAATTTCCCAAAGCATTAGGATCTTCTCCAGTAGACTTGAATGACGTGTCCAAAATATTTAAGCTTCATTGCAATGCTTCCAGTAAATAGTTGGGGTTTACTTCCTCTAGTATTGAATCAACGTGTTCTTGCAGCCCAAGATATTCCCAACAGTTTTCTCTAGAAGCACAAAGTGGCAATTTCTAGTTTCTGCTAAGGACAAACAAGACAGGCTTATCCAATATGGTGTCTTCCAGGTGTATTAGCCTTCAGTTCTCATAATTGACCGGGGGATTAACCATGTTGGTTGGAGGATTAGAGGAAGTGGATCAATAAAGTTTGTGGTTTGGGAAGACTGCAATAGACACTTCAGCTGTAGCTGTTGTTTAACTCATGCTGTTTATTATGGTTGTATTTTCTTTGTTATTGTCTTGCGATTTTTTCCTCCTTATCTTTCATTCCTTAGCCTTTTTTTAAATCTGAAAAAGAGTAAAGACATTGCAATTATAAGAGTTCAGCCTCTTCTAACAAACAAATCAGCACACAATTTATTGTTGATTTGAAGTGTAATACGTTTGTGATTTACAATTTCTTGGTATAATTTCTTCGGTATTTTAGGTATATTAGGTATTAGTATAATTTAGCTATTTTCTATTTGGATAATAATGTATATGTATTTTAGAAAAATAAGGAAGCTTATATATAAATGGATGTCCTTGACAAAAGGCATACTGTCTAAAATCAGAAGACACAAATTAGTCTCTTTGCTCATGATTACTCATGCCTGGGCCATTTCTAAGTGCCTTTATTCACTGCAAACCAGAGGTGGTATCCAGCAGGTTCTGACCAGTTCTGGAGAACCAGTAGCAGAAATTTTGAGTAGTTTGGAGAACTGGCAAATATCACCTCTAACTGGCCCTGCCCTCATCTATTCTCTGCCTCCCAAGTCCCAGCTGAACGGTCGGGTCTTCTTTTGTTGCTCTCCACAGGAGAACAGAGCTGGAAAGCAGGTTAGTGGGGTGGGGAGGGAATGGAGATTTTGCAGTATCCTTCCCCTGCCATACCCACCAAGCCACACCCAAAGAACCGGCAGTAAAAAAAAATTGAATCCCACTACTGCTGCAAACCTTGGTTTAGATATTTTATAAACATTTGTTCCTGGCTCGTCTTCAGAGTAATTTCAACCCATCACCTCTCATGAATCAGAACACATCTAAAAACTGTAATATTAATTAATTATTTCATTATGCCTTATAAGCCCATCCATATGGGAATTTTGTACCTTGATTTAAATAATCTTTGCCAATGAAAGCACTAAAATCAATGAAATGTAACTTGGTGGTTGGCATTTTTCTCAAGCTTTTTAATCAAATTCATAGTTCTTTTCTAAGGCCAGTAAAATTATCTTCATATAACCAGAAATAGAGTTGTTCTTTTTCATTGGTAGAAATGTGAAGCAACAGTTGGCTTATCTGTATTTCTTCTCCCCTCACCCAACTCATTATGGAATTAAGAACTACCTAAAGAGTGTGCAAAGAATGTCTACAGAGCACAATTTAATTAATTAAATATAGGAAAATCCATGTAATTCCATAACCAGAAAAGCTGATATTTGTATCCACTGTGCTGGATCCCCATATTAACCAGCAGAGTTGTGTGGGAGGAAAATTGTATTTCTTCTCAAGCTATTTTAAAATTGGGAAGATATGCTTTATTTGAAGAAACAATGTTTTGTATTTTTGTTTTTATGATGTAAGCTGACCTAATGATGAGATGGATGGCATATAAATTTAATAATAAACAAACAAACTGTTGAGGGCTTCTGCAAAGAACATGAAATCCAACAAATAATTGACATCCAATCGGCATATAATTCTGATTTTGGCTTACAACTGTAAATAAACTCTAAACTAATACATTACTCCAAGAAATGCAAGTGATAAATAAGCTTTGTGACACTAAGGACAGATATAGGAACCTAATAGTCACAAACCATATGTCCAAGTAAGGCTGAACTCACAATTCACTAAGACGTAATTCCTAAAAGAAAAAAGAAAGATTTCTGACTGTAGAACTTTAATAATAAACAAACAGAAGACTAACATATGAGAACTTATGTTAGAAGAGTTTTATGGTTATGAGGAACTATAGAAATGAGACCTTGAGAAAAGATGCAGCCAAATCATTGGAAAGTCAAAAGGGAGGATTCAGGGAAATCGTGTTTGTGTGCAGGCACGCATTGCATGGCTAAATGTATAACACCTAGAACTCACTTGCAACAGAACCAGAACTCCTTAAATTTGTGATCTCTCTAAGCCAAAATCATCAAAGTGCTGATAGCCTATCAGCAGCCTGAGAATTCCTTAAACAAAAGAAAGCCAATTTGATTCTTTCATTTCTGCTTGGGCCACGACCGGATCTTTATGCATCTGAGAATGTTAAATTAAATTAAGTGTATAAATTAATGGGGTTCTAAATCCCAGCGAGAGTAAAGGAAGATTGCCTAATTGTATCTGGCTGCTACCACACTGCTAGTTCTAACACACATTTAAAAAGAAGGGGGTGGGGGTAGCAGTGACTGCCAACAATTTGAAAAATTGGCAAAGGACCCATCTGCTCCTGCACCCAATTGTGCTAATTTGCACAGCAGAAGAGATAAGTAATAAACATTTCTTGCAAACTATGCCATTGTGCCACAAGGTATTCCAGCTTATTCTAAAACCAAATACGGAAACCATAAGATAATCTTGGCATTACAGCTCCTTATTCCTGTTCTACAGAAGACATTGTTTGAATCACAAGATAGTGAAACTGGAAAACCACTGTTTGTACCAAAGAGATAGATTCAGAGATTCCAAGATTTTTCTTTGTCTTCCCTAAACTGTAAACTAATTTGGTTCTTTTCTCCTCACTTGATAAGAATTTTAGGCCACTAGTCTTTCTACTATTAATAAATGTATTTCCATCCATCTGAAATGTCTATATTGTGCATTTTATTTCATTATGCTCTATTCCAGGGGTGTCAAACTCATGACAACACATTGTCGTCATCTGATGTATTGCAACTTTTTCCCCCTTCACTAAACTGGGAGTGGACATGGCCAGCATGTGACCCATCCAGCCCATGGGCCACAAATTTGATACCCCTGCTGTATTCTAACAGTATAGGTAAAGATAAAGAGTTCCCTCGCACATATGTGCTAGTCGTTTCCAGCTCTAGGGGGTGGTGCTCATCTCCGTTACAAAGCCGAAGAACCTTTCTGAAGACATCTCCAGGGTCATGTTGCCGGCATGACTAAATGATGAAAGTGAATGAAACACTGTTACCTTCCCACCAAAGTGGTCCCTATTTTTCTACTTGCATTTTTACATGCTTTCAAACTGCTAGGTTGGCAGAAGCTGGGACAGTAGCTCACTCCGTTATGAGGTGCTAGGGATTCAAACTGCCAACTTTTCTGATTGACAAGATCAGCATCTTAGCCACTGAGCCACCGCATCCCTTTTATTCTAACAGTATATCACCTGTTAAAACTTGCAGTATTCGGCTGACTCCGAATCAGTTATTCCATGGACCTAAGATGAACCTCATGCAAAACTTATAATATATCCTGAAGTATTATCTTGATTTTTAATAACATAGCTGCAAGAGGAGAGGGGTGGCAAGAGATACACAGGCAGGGTTTTAACTCTTTGTTTCCACTGTTGCAGCCCTAGTGAAGGCAATGCTGGAGCACAAATTTTAAAATCTTTTTCAGAAATAGGTATCAATGGAATACTTGCTCTAAGTGCAGAACTGAGTTGAGACATCTAAACTATGGTTCAGTATTGGAAATGGTCAGGCTGTGTACATGTGTGTGTGTGTGTGTTTGTGTGCTTGTGTTTCAAGGCCATAAAATTAATCTGCTGATATATAAACTATCATTTTAATATGATATGATTTTTCCATACACTACTGGCTAATTAGCTGTTAGTAAAAGTAGTTACAAATGGACATTCTGTTCTTGACTTCAACCTTTGAGCAAGCACCAGTGTTTTTGCTTCAAAACGGCTCTGCAACTAGTTTTAAAGTTAGTGCCTTCTCTTTGGAAAAAAAATGAAGCAAGTGGTAAGGGAAATGGAATGAAGTCTAATAAAGCTAGAATTTTTATGTATGCAGGCTCTGCATATTTCTAATGCCATCTACATTTCCATATGTCATATTTCAAAACTTAATTTTGAAGTCATATTTTAGCATTGGCCATCAGTCTGAAATGTTAATTCTGTGACTGTCTTCAGAGAAACCAGAAATAAATATCTAAGTTAATAATGAGTGCATGGAGGCAAAGTATAACTCATGCTCTATCACTAAGCATGCAAGGCAATAACTACTCCAGTCCTAGATAATGTATTAGCTTGATTTGATCCAAATGACTTTCTCATGGTAAAAGAACTTAACAGCCTATCAGTGCTATTTTGCAAACAATATTTTAATTACAACCTATAAAGCCCAGATAACTCCTGACTATTTGAAAGATTTCTTACAGAGCAGTTAAATACCAAGCTTGCAGGAAAGAGGGGATGAAAACAATAATGTAATGTCCATCTCAAGTCATATCTTTTCAAAGTTCATACAACTCTCATAAACTATTTCCCCCAAGGAGATGCATGTGGTATGACCAGTCCACAACTGTGGTAGAACTATTTTCATGGGGAAAGGCTCTTCAAATGTGCTCAGATACATATAGACTCCATACCTCTGGAAGTACACATATGCACTATATGGCATGACATTTTCCTCAAGAGCTGTGATGGTGCAGTGGTTAGAATGCAGTACTGCAAGCTAATTCTGCTGACTGCTGAAGTTCAGTAGTTCGATTCTCACTCGCTCAAGGTTGACTCAGCTTTCCATCCTTCCGAGGTCAGTAAAATGAGGACCCAGATTCTTGGGGTCAGTATGCTGATTCTGTAAACCACTCAGAGATGGCTATCAACCAAATGTGAAGCGGCATATAAGTCTAAATGCTAGTGCTAGTGCTGTCTATGGAGATTCTGAGTCATCCAGGTCATGGTTGTCCCAATTTTTTTTTTTCCAAGAGGAAATCGGACTTTCTGGTTTTTCTTTGAAGACATTTTGCTTCTCATTCAAGAAGCTTCTTCACAGCTGAAGAAGTTTCTTGGATGAGAAAAGAAATGTCTTCAAAGAAAAACCAAAAAGTCTG
This sequence comes from Laticauda laticaudata, assembly GCA_004320025.1. NCBI lineage: Eukaryota > Metazoa > Chordata > Lepidosauria > Squamata > Elapidae > Laticauda > Laticauda laticaudata. Next base: position 27,954 of record BHFT01048260.1, on the reverse strand, counting down.
ATCGCTTCTTGAAAGAAACAAAAAAAAGACCTTTGGGATATTGCTAGGGGTATTACGCCAATATTTGAACCACTTTCATCATAAGTGGGGATGGTTTATGATGAGCCAGAGGAGCACCTGTAGCCTCATGTTCCCATGCATTGTTTCTTTTGAAAGAGTGGGTTTCAATGAATGGCATAATCATCATCATCACCATTATCATTGTCAAATGTGAATAACTCACATACTGATGTTTCTACACCCAGGCACTGCATGATCTCAAATTCCATCTGTTGTAGCAGCTGATGAGCAGTGCGACTTAGATTGTAGCCAAACAACTTCATTCAGAAATCAGATAGTACTTCTGCAGAAAGCAGCTTCTTATATTATTAGTATCCATCACAATATTGGAGTCCATAGGAAGGAAAAATCTGAGTTACAACTTTCTCACCTTTCTGCCTTCTGTGAAGCAACAAAGAATTGTATTGGCAGGCATTCAGGCTTAACCCCTGGATGCTTTATTCCACAGACACCCACTAGTTTCAGTTTAAGTTCCAAATTAAAAATACACAGACACATCCTGTTTCTGCAGGCATTAAGTGTCGGTGGTTTTAAGTGCCAGCTTGTTTCATTTTTTTTTTCTGCTGTTTGTCTGTTGGCTCTCTGTTGCTTGTTTAATTTGTTATTATCTTGTTTCTTGGTTTGGGTAATTATTTTTAACAGTTTTAATGAATTGTTGGTATTCATGTTTTTAATCATGCTGTGAGCTGCCTTGGGGAGCTGTTTGTGGAAGAATTGTGCGATATTAGCCCACCCATGCATTAAGATTGACACTGCATCAACCAGTTGGAGAATTTAGAACAGCACCTGGGATCCTGCTTTATGTCATGATAATAAGAACTGTTCACCTGGCAGGCAGGGCATTTTTAATGCTTATTTATTCTCCACTAGAGATCAGAAACATGGAGTTGGCAAGTTCTATGGCATCTGAGGCACTCTTAGATGGATCTATGTATTCCCCAATTAAATAATAACTTTAAAAGACTGAAAGGTCTCACAGCTGGCACATCTCTCGAGGTGATAGTATACTGACAGAGTGAGATCTGTTAGATTTCTTAAATCAGCATTGAGATCTTAGCTTCTGGCAATGAAATAAAAGCACCTATCAAGAACAAGAAAGAAGTCTTGGTCATGTCACTCACCCCATGACCCAGCATTTTGGAAGTGCAAAGACCAACTAGGTTTAATTTTTCATCAATTGGGGGCAGTTGCCTGAAGAAAATTAGTGGGAGCTTTGAATCTGAAAGTTCAGCTACGATGCTGAGTCAGGTTCATTAGAAAGGCAAGTTGTTCTGATGCGAAAGCCGGAAGAGCCATCATTTGCACAAATTGGATGCAAAATGCAGGAGCTGTTCAGGGATTAATAAGAGACATTAAATCACATTTGGCTGAAAAAAGAAAAGAAAAACCATATTTCCAAGTCACAAGCTATGGAAAGCAGTCAGTGAAAATTTCAAAATTTCCCATAATAAATATCAATTGACCTCCCCTCCCCCTTATTTAAATAACCTGCAATTTGGGTGTGTATATATGTGTACACACAGAAAGAATTGATACTTACAGCTTCTAGAAACAACATAATTTGTTTTCCTGCAAATTACTTCCTGATGAACATCATCTGATGCTCCTCTATGCCTTATTATCAAGTTATTTAGGAAATCTTTAGGGATGTTTTGAGAGGCAGGAGGACTCCTGATGGTGTTATGAAGGACATAGAGGTATTTGATACATCCAGAATGGGAACCTAAGAGAAGAACTCTCATGGACTACTTCATAAAATCAATCTTTAGATATTTTTATTCATTAATGATACATGAACTACTGCATTTCCTAGTAATGCATTTGATGGATATAAAATCTTGCACCATTAATTTCATCTCTTGGTTAAGTAGTTCCACTTTCTTGAAACTGTTATTTACATCTATGTTCCACTATAAAGAGATGTGTTCACAATGATTTTCTTGTATACATCTAGCAATGGATTCATAATAGACTCAGATTATTCCTCACATTCCTTAAGATATAATGGATGTATTAATCACTAATCCTAAAGATCCTGACATGTACCTACCAACTTTTAGTCTAGCTTTGTTCCAGACTATTTAAAAGTAATAATCCTCCTTATCTTGACCACTTCGGATGAAATCACATTCTGTCCTCACAGAGGTGACAACGAAAGAAAATATGCAGACCAGAGCTGACAACATCCTTTTCCTTTTGCTCAGATCACTTGATCTAGTGGCTTCCTTGATCTCCTCATGGAGCTTTTCAAGGTATGTCCTTGAAAATCTTGAGAAATAGCCACTTCTTTCATCCATTAGAGCTGGGGAAGGAGGTAAAAGCAGCTCCCTTTATTATTGCTATATATAAGCTCTTTGGAATGAAGTTTGGAGTATGACTCAATACAGTTACAGTTTGTCTTGAATGTTCTTCGATTTGGACTTTGAAATATATTTCCCTCATCCCTACCTCCAAAAATATATGCTTCTCCATCTATTTCACAATTCTCTCTTGCTTCTGTAGCATTTTTCTTTCTTGCTACTTCTTTATCAAGACATGGTTTTGGCCATTCAAGAATCAAGTGGAACATGGCAGGTATAATGAATTTCCAGATGGCCAATCTTTCCAACCAAGAGGCAGGGACTGAGACAGCTGTAATGATTATTTTAAAATCCCAAACATTGTATAGATATATACTAGTCTTTTATGAGTATGCAGCACTGGCAAAGAATTGTTAGCCAGTCATAACATGTCAGTTATGAATACAGAAATCTCTCAACTAATCATTGCTCAGCTATTATTCAGTTTCATACTAAAAAGCAAAAAGGAAGGAAGGAATCATGATATCATTTCTTCCAAAGTTATTCTTCTGCAGTAGGATTCATTTCTACAGCCTGTCATCCTCCCACTAGATATGGGATATGGGTACAAATCAGTCTTTCTTTCCAGTGCTTGCACAGATCACCTTACAAGAAGGACCCCCGATTCACTTCTCCAGCACATTAATTACTTCTCAGTTTGCACTGAGCCTTATGATTGTAGCAGGAAAAAGCATGACCAAGAAGGACCACAATATCTAGCAACTGCCTCAACAGATCACTGGGGAGGCTCAGTTCACTTCATGAGCAGATTTGAACTTATCTCTGGTAATATCCAAGATGCAGCCTATTGTAATCAAGAGAGAATTATGGAATTTCTCAGACTGCAGAAAAGGAAGGGAGGAAGTTTTTGGTAATAATTACCCATTGTCATTATCTACTTAGGGTTCAGCTTTATGAAAAGCATGCTAGAAGCCATCAAGTTCTTTTTTTTATCTAGGGTCCATAGACAGAGAAGTAGATCCATCCTCACAAGCCTTCCTATTTAGATTGTCAGGTGTTTATACTATTGAAAGGAGAATATACTGAGAATTGAAGGAGGCTTTGGATCAGCCAAATGCTCAGATTCCCTGGGTTTCTGAGGAGGAAATACATTAGACCTCAAGCCAGATTTTTAATGGCAGAACATAGCCCTTTGAAAAGCCCACCCACCAGAGTTTTGTCTTCTCAAGGGAAAAGGAATTTGGAAAATTGAAAAATGAAAAGGTGGGAAAGGTTGGGGGGAGGGGATGTCATTATTTCCCATCTCCAAGTTGTTATTATGAGCCCAGAAAAGCTTTAGATCTGGCAGTTTCTCCACATTAGATTCTCTCTTTCTTCTGTCCCAATGATATTGTACAATTAATATCCCATTTCTTCCATTTCTAACAGCTAATATCCTTTTTTTAAAAAAAAATGAGAAAGAAGCTGAAGATCTACAATATCTTATTTAACCAGGGCAGAAAATAAGACTGTCTCTTTGAACCAATCACAAGCACAAAATTAAGTTAACAAAATTAATTTTACAGCAACATAGTCTCTCTATATTAAAGTATTCAATTATTTTCCCTGTTCCTTCCTTCTTACGAGAAAAAAAGATTACATTCTGGTATAAAAGAAAATCTGCAAGAAAATATTTTATGTATTCATCGCATGGCATATAGTAGCAAGAAACTTAAATCACTTATATACCAAGGAAGGGTTAGCTCCCAAAAATAACTAATAAGGGTGAAACACAGTTCTCAGAGAGAATGGCGCAAAGATGTGCAACTTTCTTTATCTTCATTATGACACAGGTCAACCAGATATTAATATAACAAGAAGGTGTTCCTGCTGTAGAAGTGCAACTATGGTGGAACCCAGGAAGTGAGAAGTATTTCCAAAGAATTAACTATCAGCTGGGGGTCTTCTTCTTCTTCTTCTTCTTCTTCTTCTTCTTCTTCTTCTTCTTCTTCTTCTTCTTCTTCTTCTTCTTCTTNTCTTCTTCTTCTTCTTCTTCTTCTTCTTCTTCTTCTTCTTCTTCTTCTTCTTCTTCTTCTTCTTCTCCTCCTCCTCCTCCTCCATCTCCATCTCCATCTCCATCTCCGTCTATCATTAAATTCAAATTATCTCCATCAAGTATTATCAAACTGCAAGGGGTTGTGCAAATATATTGGGGAACTCTAACTGTTATAACAAAGGGATGATCTGCTGAACACATATAGTTGTTTGTTTTTCATGTTGTTTTCCATTACACAAGGTGCCTTTTAAGCTATATGAATTCCAATTGGTTTAATTAAGAAAGGTGTGCTCATCTTGAGTTTACAATTGAGACTGTACTTAAGTTTGTCTTCTAAAAATGGTTGAAAACCAGAAGTGTTAACTAATGAACAATCTCATGACCACATGAATTAAGCACCGTACTCTTTGGCACTATAGGTCAAAAAAAAATACTGTGAGAGACTGAGAAACTTTTTTTAAAAAAATCAGATTATTAATTCATAGAATTTATTAACAATGTTACATATGATTTGCACTTCTTCTCTCCTTCCAAAAGTGTAAATCATGATCAGGCAATTCAAAAAGTGTGCTTATGGTGAGTAACAGATCTGGATGGGTTTCAGAGAGAAATTAGGGATTATTCTAGGGCAGTTCAATCAACATCTGGAAGTTCTGGAATACTCAGTGTGTGCTATTTGGTGTGTCTCTTTTGGTAAGGGTATGTTGTTTCCCCCACTATATATTTCCCCCCACTTTATATTTTACTTTTTGTTCTTTTTTTAGGTACTGTACATATTTTTAATCTGTATGCCATCCAGAGTAAGTATTGAGTTGAGTGACCTGATATATCAGAATTACATATTTATTTGGAAGATTTATATGGCCACCCACTCATTCTCAGTGACTCTTGGCAGCTTACAAGCAATTTTAGAGAAATAGACCATTATTAATATATGAATTAGTTTTGAAAGTTTAATGTGTTGTTATGGATTATACGGACTGATGTGCTTATATGATGACTCACAAACTACTCCAGACCTCTTCCATTTCACTTAGGTTCTACCCTACCTTAACTGTTAGTAGAGTTAGTTGTAGAGCAGAAAAAGCAGTGAAATTTTTCCATCACTCCCAATGGCTCTTCTTAAAACAGCTAGTTTCAGCTTTCATTGACAACAAAGGCAAGTAATTTTGAGAAGGCTTGCTGCAAGGGCTGTAGATAAACTGACACTTTTCATAACTATTTACATAACTATACACCATCCAGTTGCCACCGCAAATGACTATTCAGGGTTTTTTTTAATGTAAATGTATAATCATATTGTATATATGCAGCCTATAATCAAACTGAAGCATTTTGAAGTTCAGTGAATTCAAAACTCTGGGGAAAATACTAGATAGCCACAGGTAAATCTATCACCCCTGCTTCAGTCTCTTTTCTCTTGCCCTGACTTCTAATCAACGTATGAGATTAAATAATGAAGATAGTTCTTGAGTTGCCATAGTGTTATGTGGGTGGGGGTGGGATTCTACCAGTTCACACCTAAAACAGAACAACAAAAATACCATAATTTATTAAGCTCATGGCTGCAAGAGGAAACCTTGCATACCATTGGTAAAAGAGACAATAGTTTACTGATGAGTTGGAACTTGATTAAGTTCCCATGATTGGGAACTTAAAGTTGGAGAATATGCAAGACTTGTGAAATTAATATATGTATATATACGGGGTGGGATTCTACCAGTTCGCACCTATTTGCTAGAACTGTTGTTCACATTCTAAGCAGTTTGGAGGACTGGTTGTTAGAAGAAATTACTGGTCTAATCCCATAAGGAAGGCAGGTAGGAAACATTCTGGTATTGCTCATAGAAACTGCTTCTCCATTAACTCTTATTACATTCTTGGCAGGACTGGACTTCCTATCTCAGGAATGTCTCTGGAGTTTTTTCCCCCCTTTGCTGGTATTTTGCTTGTGTGGAGTGACCATTTAAAGTTACAATGGCACTGAAGAAAGTGACTTATGACCATTTTTCACACTTACAACTGTTGCAGCATCCCCACAGTCATGAGAAGCCAGGCGAGCAGATGCGTGCCTCACTGTGAGTGATATTGAGTTGGCCACACCCAGTCAATAACATGACCACCAAGCCACACCCACCACCTAAGCCACACCCACAGAACTGGTTGTTAAAAATTTTGAATCCCACACCTGTATGTGGGAATGACCATGGGAGACTGGACCCAGAGACACTGTTTACTGAACATTTTATTATCAAATAAAAGACAGCACAGTCTGCAGTTTGATAGTAGGTGGGACAAGAAGCTCAGAAAAGTTCCTTCCAATTTCTTGGGAGTAAAGGAGATGGAAGGAGAATTGTACCTTCAGACTTGCAAGATTCTGTTGATTGTATTATTAAACCTACAATAAGGTAGAATTGACTGATCGTGTTTCCTGTCTGATCTATCTAGTAAGGTTTACAGTCATAGCCCTGGCGCTCATGGTTTAGAGGTGTCTAATCCTTAATTAACTTGATTCTGCTTTCAAGTTGCAGCATTCATTTAAGGCCATAATTCAAGGATACATTTCAGCATTCTGGAATTTTTTTTTTAAAAAGAAAAATGCCTAAATCTAAATCTTTATCAGAGCATCACTAGTATTTAAAATGGCATCTATATGCTGAAAATCTACTCCTTTTTGGAGAAACAATGTTTTGGAAAATTAATCTACTCAACAAACAGGATAATTTATAACTGAAGAGCACACTGGGTGGCTTTAATCTCAATTTGGCAATTCCTTCTGAAGTTATTTATATAGTAGAGTGTTTGGATGTCGTTCAAGTCATCATCCACATACTGTGTTAATTGAAAAAAAAATAATTTCAAAGATAGGATAAAATTGAGGACAGGATAAGAACTCTACAGTTATTTGGGATGAGATTCAAGAGAGTGCTGCAGGCTGGCTGCCAGTTTCCTAAAATTAAGACTCCCAGAGTCGCCTTGCAGGTGAGATGGGCAGCACAAAATTTAATTAATTAATTAAATTTTACCCGCACATCAATTTATCTCACTTCTTCAAAGATTGATAGAATAATTGCCCCTCTCTTCATGTTTCATATTAAATATTAAAAATTAATATTTCAACAAGAGTTAATGACATAAAACCTACCCATGGAAATCAATGGGAAAGAGTTGGCTTCTTAGTGCATATGATAGCCATCTTGATCCAACGGAGAACCATAGACCAATTGCGATTTTTCATCCTTCTTTACCAAAGAGGAAGGAAGAAAGGAAGGAAGGAAGGAAAGAAGGAGAAAACTAAGGCACAGAAAGAGATTAATTCTTCTGAGAACACTAGCTTAGAGTCAACTACAGAAAAGAAATACATATAAAGAAGGTGTAATCCAGATATTTGCAGACAAAATTAAACTCTAAATTAAATAATGAGTCATTAAATGTTTTATGTAAGTTTGCCACAGATGCTGAATTCTGCTCTAAATTTTTTATACCTATGTTACTATTTATACATATGTACTGGTGTAGTTGCATAGCTATGTGTTTTAACCTTCTGTCCTCCTTTCTATCTAGCTATCAAATAATCATATTGCTATGTATATGTACAGATTCAACCATTCATTCACTTAGTATATTTATAGTATATTTTATATACCTTGTCAAAGCATCTCCAGGCAGTACATAAAATTAAAAGAACTTTAGATATAATATGAAGTCCAATAAAACATATAAAGTTGTAAAATACATAAAATTACCAGAGAAACAGAGGGACAGAGAGAAAAAGAGAGTGGGAAGTGGAGAGGGACAGAGAGGGAGAGAAAGAGTGGAAGGGGGAGGAAAGGGACAGGGAGAGACAGAGGGAATGAGGAGAGAATATATGTTTTTACCCTAACAGTGAAATAACTTTGTATTGGGATTACCTTGTCTTTCCTACGATATTAAGATATTAAAACTGTCTATGAAAGAAACCAAACTCTCCATCGTATTTGGAAAGGTTTGTTTCTGAACAACAAGGTGTTTATCTTGGTCTTGAAAAGCCAGTTAATCAAAAAGGAGACTAGGTTAATTTCTTTATATTCCAGTAACCACTGAATATTTTAACTGTTCTTGCTTTCATCTAAGCAACTGTTCTTGCTTTCACTATCATTATTTTGAAATAATGTGAGTGATTTCTGGATCTCCAGCTTTTAAATTCCGTATGTGTTCTTGTTTTGTGCCTTCAACTCCTGATGATTGTAGTTTTCTTGGCAAGGTTTTCAGAAGTGGTTTCGGATGAAGGCCATTGCCTTCTTCCAAGGGCTGAGAGAGAGTGACAGGTTCAAGGTCACCTAACTAGCTTTGGGTCTAAATTGGGATTCGAACTCACTGTCTCCCAGTCTGTAGCCTGATGTCTTAGCCATTGCACCAAACTGGCTCTCACAAAAGAGGAATGTAGATGCATCCAATTTTATGGCATGTTTTAGGTGGAAAGTTTATTTTTATTACCTGACATAGTATGAATAAAAAGATTGTAGTGAATAACATCTCTGCTTTAGCAGATGAGGTTTACTTAATCCAAAGCACATTGAGTGTTCCTGACAAGAAATTATTTTATTCTCTTTGCTATTGGGGGTCTGTCCAGATATATATGTGTGGAAACCCTATTTAGCTATTATTTCACTTCTGTCTCTTTTAGAAGCACTTAATCAATTGCATGGAGTAAAATTTATCAAGTCATTTGGCATTGCAACATTAATGAAATATCATGTGTGGTTAGATCAAACCCAATCATTAGCATTAAATAAGTAGTGCATAGTTACCATATTTCCTTAAAAAAATAAAGTATACACCTGAGAAAAGGGGCAAATCTAAAAGATGTTCACAAGGGTAAAAAAAAAATATAGTTATAACTTTGCTTTACAAAGACTAATCCAAGAACAAAACCAGGAAAAATTTACATACATTTATATTCTAATAAAAATACCTAAATTTTCCTTGCCACCTCTACCTCCTTACTACATTTCAACATATAAACATTTATTACATCAGCCAGAATTCCAGTAACCAAGAAGTATGGATACTTCTTATTAAAAAAAATTGCTCACTTTTTTTTTTCATTAGTCTTTCATCAAGCTATCCTGTGCATATTTTCATACTAGTTTATTTTCATGGTACATTTTTTTGTACCTAAAGCAATAAATATACCATAACTCTGTATTGATTCAAATGTGGGAAAATGTCCTGGACAGATGATGGAATTATTCAGTGATTCTGTAAGCATTCTTAGATACGTTGATGACAAGATAGCCTAACTTATTTTAAATAAATAATCAATATATATTATTGATATATATGCATCTGTTTTATGCATCAATATATTATTGATATATATGCATCTGTGTTGATATATGCAACTGTTTTACTTTTTTATCTGATGCCTTTGATTTCCTCAGCTTGCTTACTTTCTGATCATTGCCTAACCTTTCTTATCCTGAAGGACAATAGCATAATAAGTATGCATGTATGTACATTAATAAATGGGTCACCTCCCAATTTTGTACTGTATTTCATAGAATGACATATATTGTTCTGGTAGAGAACATAATGCAGTTTTAAATCATTTCTTGATAGCAAAGGATATGGAAATATGCTTCAAAAGGGGAACACAATGTACTTTTAAACAGCTTAAGATCAGCAAATGACCCCCCAATAAAGCTTATACTTCCAAAACCTGATATTTTCTTTGGGAAACATGATACATTTCTACATGAGTTTTAGAGCATTTAAACACAGTCACGTATCCCAATAAAATCTTTTTCCAGTGCTGCAGTCCTAAATATATTCTCCTGGGAATGATTCCCACTGAGTTTCTTCAAAGTAAACAAGAGGACTGCTCTATCAGGATAAAGTGTAAAATCACTTACAGGTGTAATCTATTAGGGTCTGAACATAGACTGTTAACCCCAGGTACTTCTTTTTTTTCCCAACACGTTTTCTCTTTGTAAAAATCACCTTCAAAGATTACTTTAATTCTAGTGTGACTCAAAGACACATTTTCATCAATTGGAAGAGGTTGGCCATCTTTTTGTTTTTCTTTTCAGTTTCTCACTGCAGACTCTGTTAATAGCTTGAGCTGCTGGACTTGCAAAACAGTGAAATGGCACAAAAGCAAAGCAAGGACATAAGGATAGAAGAGAAGGATCACCTTTGGGCTGTATGTATGTGGATGAGTTCAGGGGTGAGATTCTACTGGTTTGGCCCAGGTGAACCGGTAGTTCCAGTGAATATTTGGCCCCCTATCCACCCCTGCTCTTTCCTGTACTTTATTTTTTGGTTTTTTTTAGCACAGTTGATTCATGCGGTAGAACGGTTTGCCATGCCTCAGCTGTTTCAGTCACCGGGGCTACAGTAGAAGGTAAATAATTCAATTGAAAATGGGCTTTTTTAAATGTAGTGTCAGGATTCTGGCAGTTACCCCAATTAAATCATGAATCTCGAGCCAAACTTCTAAAACTTCAAAAGGATTTATTGGGAGTTAAAATGTCCAGCACTGCCTGGGTGTAGCCGACTCTGAGACATATAATTCATTGTCACCATTGACCCTGGTTTTCCCCCACCCCCTGGGTGTATTGTAATTCATATTCTCCAATGGGACACATCCATAACCAAGAGTCATCAATCATGTTCTCCAGTTAGAATTACATGGCAGAAACTTCAGTCATCTAGTTACTATCTTTGAAAACTATTTATTGAATGCACTTTTGGTTTCCAAGCTGCCGCACTGCTCCCCCTCTTATGTTTGCTAATCCAAATAGAAACCCCGTGTTTTGTCCAGAATGAAAAGTAAAGAATCAATTAAGAATCAATCAAGAATTTTTTTTTAAAAAAAGAGCAGGAACAACAAGGGGAACAGCTGGGGCAGCACTGTTGTTCAAGTTTGAATTTGGACAGGGCTTTCTTACATTGCCAGCTGGTATCAGCATGGGGCTGGGGGAGGAAGGGAAAAGCAGCTTTAAACTTCCATACGGAATTGCCTATAAATCACAATCCATATTGGGACCTGCTCATGGAGAAAGATAAGTTTCAGCACTTTGCTGATTAGGAGCAGGGCTTTAAGTATCTGCTTCCACTCTGTATTATTCTATATAAGCAGCCTGGTTTCAGGGTTTTTTTTTGACATCACTCCATTCTGTAAATAGCTGGGACAGGGGCCTTGATTTAGATCAGAATTACATCGGGGGAAAATAATGTTTCTCTCAAAACCTTCCTCTCTCCCTTCCCCCTTCCCCCAAATCTGGTGAAGACCACTGCAACAATTAACTTTTTAAAACCAATTATTTCTGGCTTTTTGCACAGAAGCTCCCTTTTTCTTTCTTTTTTAGTTTGACTGAGAATCTCAGATGAAAGAAGGCAGGAAAGAAGGTACAAACCAAGAGTGTTTGACTGTGCCCACTGTTCCATCCGGAAAAGAAACGCGGTAGACCAGGTTCCAACAAATAACTCTTTATTAGTTAACAGCAAACAGGAATGGAACAGAGGCTCAAGCCACGGCTTGTAGTCAATGACATTGTTTTAACTTTGCCGCCTTTGACCGGCTCCTTGGATTGGTTCCTAATGAACCAATCCACTACTGGCCTTCCTGGCCAATCAGAATAGACTACTTGGAACCTTCCAAGTTATACAGAACACCCCTCCCCTTTAGTTCAGTCTATGTGAGTGATGTAGTCACGCAGGTAGGTGGGGCTTCTTCTGGTCCTAGTTGACCTGCACGGCTCATTCTCGCCTAGGACTTCAAGCGGTTCGGTCGCGATCGCTGTCTCTCCAGCTCGTCTCCATGGAACCACCTGGAAGGGTGAGTCAGCATTGCCGCTACTGCTAAAGTTGCTCAGCTGGTGGTTTTTGCCACTCCCTCCTGGTTCAACCAGGCTGGTTGAACTGGCCTGGCTGGCCCCTTCCAGGACGGCTTCCCTTTCGCACGGACTTCCTCCGATGGTTTCATTTAACCGTAAGTGCTCTTTTTGGTTGGTTAGATTTTCTGGATTTACTTTTAATGGTTCATTTCCACACCCTTTTTTATCTTATTTGTATTCCCCCCCTTTGGTTTTGTTTTCATCAATTTTTTATTCATTGAGGTTGCATGGTTTGTTTTGCGCTCGATATTTTAGGAAGAAGCTGGTCTACGTGCCGCTTCTACTCCCTTCCATCATCCACGGTTAGTTGGTAGGACCGGGACCCGTTACTTGTGTGATTGTGGCTGGAAGCAAAGAGGGTCCCCAGTAAAATTCTTTGCATAGACTAGGTCACCGATTTCAAAAGTGCAGTATCAGCTGGATGAGGTCGGGGGGTTTCTCACAAAGTGTAATTTGGGTTCAATCTATCTAAATGGGATCTGAGTTTTCTCCCCGTTAATAATTCTGCCGGGTCTCTGTTTGTTGTACTACTGGGAGTGATGTGTTGTAGTGTAAGTAAGCATTCAGCTTGTCTTGGACATCCCATGGTGCATTTTTCTTAGGCCTTCTTTGTAAACCTGACCATTTGTCGCCCTATCATTCGCCGCCGGCGCGCTTAGTGCATGGCGTATACCAAAGATGCTAAGTACTGTTCAAATTGTATAGCCGTTAGTTGTGGCCCATTGTTGAATGCTAGCACATCAGGTAAACCATGAGTAGCAAACATTTTGTTTAGCTGTTTTATAACAGCGTCGGTTTTGTGGGTGACATTACTATGAACTTCCAACCAATTTGAATATGCATCCACCGACTATTAAAAACATATTGGCCCTAGTTGGTCCTGCAAAATCATATGTATTCGAGACAAGGCCTTGTGGGGTCTCCCAGTCCTGTATGGGAGCTTGCGGTGGTGTTGGTCTAGCTCTCTGACACTTGTGGCATGTTGCAAATCCAGCGTTCAATATCTTGTCTAAACCAGGCCACCAGACATAGCTTCTGGCCAGGCTTTTCATTTCTACTATGGCCTGGGTGGCCCTCATGTAACATGCCAACACCCTTCTTGCAGTTTGGATGGATTACACACCCGATCTCCCCACAATAAACACCCCTTTTGTATTGATAGTTCAGTTTGTCTAGTCCAAAAAGGTTTAAAACCTTCAGTCTTTTGGCTTTCCCAGCAGCCTTACCTACCCAAGTCAAAAACGCGGGCAGTAATGGGTCTTTCGCTGTGGGCTCTGGCGACATCATTCACAGACAATGGGAGTTCAGGGCAGGTCTCTAGTTTGTAGAGCAGGGTGGTTGGAGCCGGGTCGTCCTCTATTGTTTGGTAACAGTGCGTTCGGCTTAAAGCGTCTGCATGGGTGAACTGTTTCCCGGTCAATGTAGCAAGGTAATATGAATAGGCGGCCAGGAATTCTGACACTAGTCATCCATGGAGATAGAATGTTCAGTGTGTGTTTGTTCCATCAAATCCCCAGTAACGGTTTTATGGTCAGTTGCAATGGAAAATGTCCTACCATAGAGGGTATTCGTTGAAAACGTTTAACTTCGGCGATTGATTGCCAAGGCCTCTCTGTCTAGCTGGCTATAGTTGCGTTCCGCTTTGGAAGCGTTTTTGAGTAAAAGTCGATGGGTGCCTCTCTCCCATCAGGTAATTGGATGGCTCAGGATGGCCACCAACTCCAAAAGGTGAGGCGTCACAGGTGACCATCAAGGGAAGTGTATTACTAAACTGTAATAAGAATGGTGTCTGAGTTAACAAGTCTTTTATGCTTTGAAATCTTTTTGTTCTTTGTGACCCTAAGTCCAGACAGTTTTTTTTATCCACAAATGGTGCAATGGTTCTGCTATCATTGCTTTGTGGGAGGAATACGTTATAAAATTGATCAGACCCAAGAATGCCTGTAAGTCCGTTTTATTTCTATGCCTGGGTGCATCTTTAATTGCTTTGGACTTTTTTTTTGTTGGGTGAATACCTTGTTCGTCAATTAAATACCCTAAAATTCGACACGGTCAGTAGCCAGGCAGCATTTTTCCTTTTTTACTTTTAGGCTGGATTCTCTAAATTTTGTTAGCACTTCTCTTAGTCTTGCTTCTAATTGGGTCGTGTTTTTCGCTGAAATTAGGACACCATCAAAAGTATGGAATGACCCTTTTATCTGTTCAATAGGCATTCCATGAGGCTTGGAAGACGCCTGGGGCAACACTCACTCCAAATTGAAGTCTGTTATGTTTTAATGCCCCTCTATGAGTTATTATTGTTGTGCCTTGGCTGTTATTGGGTCTACTGGAAGTTGCTGATATACCTGAGCCAAATCGAGTTTCGCAAAAAATTTTCCTCCCCCAAGTGAGTGCAGTAAGTGCTGCACGACTGGTACCGGGTATGCGCTTTGCTGCAGCGCATGATTCAGGGTAGCCTTGTAGTCTTGCAGATGCGCAACAAGCTGTCAGGTTTACAGGTGTTACATTGGTGTCTCCCACCTAGCGTGGTCAATTGGGAGTCTTATATCGATCGCTTCCTGATGTTTCTGGAGAGCAACGAAATGGAAGAAATTTTGGATCAGCGAAAGAGGGCTGTCTTTCTCACACATTGTGGGCCAGCCATGTTCAAATGGCAAAGGCATTGGCAAAGCCCAGAGACCTGAAACAGATGACCTGGTTTGAGCTTAACCGAATGCTAAAGGCCACTACGCACCGGTTGTCTCAAACCTCATCAAGAGACACGAGTTCTATAAAAGAGACCAGAGGAAGATGAACGACCATTGCTGATTTCGTGGCAGCTCTCTGCCATCTGGGAGGAGCCTGCAAATTCCAGAATATGGATGAGGCCCTGCGAGATCATGTCGTGTTAGGTCTAAAGGACTCTACTCTACAAAGTAAACTCTTAAACAGACCTAACATAACAGTGGCAGAAGCAATCGCGGAAGCCACCGCTGCAGAAGCCGCAAGGAAATCAGCGGCCACAATGAAACTGATGAATGCCAGTACTGACACAATGACCTTACCAAGAGGGAAGAAGCAAGCTGCCACAACCACACATCACGAAGACCTAGACGAATCTTCAGACACGGAAGAAGATGACGATGAGGTCCATCGCCTTTATGCAAACCAAAAAAAGGCATGAAAGGAGAAGAAATTGGCGGGAAGTGCTGGCTGTGGAGGAAACCACCCTGAGCCAAGTGCAGGTTACTTGATGCCAATCTGTCGGGCTTGCAAGAAGAGGGAACACATTGAATGAGTCTACCGAAATCATAAGAACAGCAGTCCTAGCAGACACGGTAATTCCCCACAAAGAACTGACCGAGGCAAGCCGATAGAAATGGGAGTGCAGCAAGGAACCAGCAACCAAGAAAAAACTCACCAGACTGTCACTATCGGAAGCGCACAGAAGGAAAGCGGGAGAAAGTCAAAATTGTAGTGACCATTGAAGGAAGCCCTTGTGAAATGGAGGTTGACTCAGGATCCTTCCTATCAATGCTGTCTTGGAACACATAAGGCGGTTGGTTCCAAACATAAGACAAAAAAGAACTCAAGAAACAAAAATTAATTCTCAAAGACTACCAGGGAAATAGGATTCCTGTGGTAGGTCTGGGCACTTCAAAGTCACTTACAAACAACACGCCGAAGTCCGCACTAACTATAGTCGACCGAGGACCGTCCCAGCCTTCTGGGCATCGAATGGTTCGCACCATTGGGCATCGGGATGACTGGAGTAAACTGAACAGTTGCAAGCGATTGGGAAGAGAACCTGCTGCACGAATTCCAGGAACATCTTCAACAGCACTCTAGGCAGGTTACCGGGGGACCCCAATTTCCTTTAGCTTAGATCCCCAGATAGCACCAAGAAGATTAAAAGCCAGACGAGTCCCTTTGCATTAAAGCCCAAAATAGATGAACAATTAAACAAATTGATTGCACAAAGGGTCATAGAAGTCTTCTATTAAATATTTATTTTTAGCCAGTATTTCCAAAGATAGAGGTTGGCATGGTTCGTTCTCTCGCGCGTGCTCGGTCTCTGCTTTAGGATGATCCCATCCTCGTCGCCAGTGTTCCATCCGGAAAAGAAATGTGGTAGACCAAGTTCCAACAAATAACTTCTTTATTAGTTAACAGCAACAGTAACAGAACAGAGGCTCAAGCCATGGCAGCCTTTTATAGAAGCTTGCCTGCCGGCTTGTAGCCAATGACATTGTTTTAACTTGCCGCCTTGAGCGGCTCCTTGGATGGTCCTAATGAACCAATCCACTACTGGCCTTCCTGGCCAATCAGAATAGACTACTTGGAACCTTCCAAGTTATACAGAACACCCACCAACCTCTATCTTTGGAAATACTGGCTAAAAATAAATATTTAATAGAAGAATTCTCTCGAGCTTTGCTCTACTCAACTGTGACTGAATAGGACATCCTGCATGAGAAACAGATTGACTAGAAGACTTCCAAGGTCCCTTCCAATTCTGTTATTCTGTGTGACAATTAGGCACAATTTCTTGGTCTTTACAAACCATATTTTCAGCTTCCTACTTTTAATGCCCTTGGAATAGAACTGCCAACTCTGACAATGGAGTTCTTACCAGTTCTAATGAGCAGTTCTGTGGAATTTGCTTCCACTAAGAAGGGCAATATGTTAGTTGTCTGCCTTTGCTACAAGTGACCTTCCAAATGAGCTGCTGTCCTCCCCACTGGCGATACAGTGCTGATCCTGAGATTCCTCTGAGCTGAGTGCAAAGGACTTTCAGTAGTAGATAGGAAAATGGACTAATTTGCGGGAGGTGATTGCCAAGGAAGCAGATGGGGAACCATCAAATCCATTTCTTCTCAACAGATGCCCAAGCCTTAAAAAAAAAAACTAAAATATGAAACATTTTGGCATGGAAAAGGCAGACCATTCCGGTTTCACTGAGAATGTGTATCAGAGTATCACTGTGGCGATCTTTCATTTCCAGGGCTACTAGCTGTGCAATTTTGAGTGGGAAGGTAAGGGACACTTTATGACTTGGCATCAACCAAATGGCGCAGAGGCTCATTGCTCTACACTGTGTATTCAGATCCTTTGCTAAAGCTGAGACAAAAAAGCTGCATCTAAAAAGTGCAGAGATGGGGATTGAAGCTTAACCTTTTCAATCATAGAGAGTGAAAACCCACATATGTAGAGGGCATGTTATCTTGCCTGCCAAATCATCACAGGAGAAGCAGGCAAAGTTGCTGGTCATTTCCTAACTTCACACAAGTTCCCTAGGAGAGGGGGAGGAAGAGAGAGAGAGTGAGAGAAAGAGGGAGAGAAGAGAGAGATTGTGAACAAATGCATGAATTAAGGGCAAGATGCTACATTCGTAAGGTATACTTGGCACAGGTGATGTTTTGGAATGTTATTCTGAAGAAAAACTCCCTTGCAACTCTTAATATTGATTTTTCATTTCTGACTTAAGATCCAAGCTTGGTAATCATGCAATGGGACTTCTACACTTTTTTATAATCTGTATCAATAGCAATCGCATTTAGACTCGTATACTGCTTCGCAATACTTTACAGCCCTGAGTAATTTACAGAGTCAGCCTCTTGCCCCCAACAATCTGGGTCCTCATTTTACCAACCTTGGAAAGATGGAAGGCTGAGTCAACCTTGACCCAGTCGGAATTGAACTGCCAAATTGCAGGCAACCAGCAGTCACCAAAAGTAACCTGCAGTATTGCATTCTAACCACTGCGCCACTACAGCTCATCTTTCATCTATGTACCTATTTATGCATCTATCTATTATCTTCATAATCACAGAAATAGCCTTTTGGGGCAATATGGGAATAACGTGCTGAACTGAATGGGATATTGGCCCAATGTACTGGTTCTCAAAGATCAAAGCCATTCTCTCTTTAAGCAGTTTCTAGATTTCTTTTTGTCTTTTCTCTTGGTTCCTTCTTTCATTTCTGTCCCAGATTCCTCCTTCTGGTTCCCTTTGGTTTCATTTCTCCTGTTTTGACCCCACATCCTCTCTTAAAAATATTTCCCAAGGCCTCCTAACTTCCAAAGTCCCTATTTTCTTTCCTACATTGCTGCTACTTTTGCTCTCTCCAATGACATTTCAACCTTCCATGTTCATCTCTTGGTCATGAAGGGGAATTTAAGTTAAAAAGCCCCTTACCCAAACACACTTTCCTAGAGAAAAAAAAGTTCAGCTGTAAATCAATTAGATACAAGGAAGACTTGATTGAAGGAGTTGACCCATCAAATTAGACAAAAATGTTCTCTCTTTCTCCTACCACCTCCAGGTCCTAGAGAATCTAAACTGTCAATTCAATCATAAAACTTTTAGAAGGTAAAAAAATATGAGGGGCTAGGAAAGGATACTATACCAGGAGCCAAACAGGTTAAGGAATCAAAAACAACATAAGATAAAACAACTATCCGGAAAGAAACTATCTTCATGAAATATCATATCTTTATTTTTTTTTTCCAAAACCCCTATTGTCTTTGTAAAGAGTTTGGTGTAGTGGTTAAGGCATCAGGATAGAAACCAGGAGACCAGTGAATTCTAGTCCCAAAGATTAGGCACAAAGCCAGGTAGGTGATTTTGGGGCCAATTCTTTTTGTCAGCGCTAGGAAGAAGGCAATGGCAAATCACTTCTGAAAATCTTGCTAGAAGAATTGCAGGGACCTTCCAAGTGTACCAGGGGTCAACAACGATTCAAAGGTATGAAAATTATCCTCATCCTCACTATCCTTCTACACTTAGGCAACAAAAACCAAAAGTACACACATACATAGACTGGGTGAAACCAGGCTCAATTGCAGTAACTGTGAGAGGGATCTTGGAGTCTTAGCAGACAACCAGCTAATAATGAGCCAGCATTGTGCAGCAACAGCTAAAAAAGCAAATGCAATCCTAACTTGTATTAACAGAGGGATACAATCAAGATCAAGTGAGGTACTAATACCACTCTATAAAGTCTTAGTAAGACCACACCTAGAGTACTGCATCCAGTNAAGATCAAGTGAGGTACTAATACCACTCTATAAAGTCTTAGTAAGACCACACCTAGAGTATTGCATCCAGTTTTGGTCACCACACTATAAAAAAGATAAGACTCTAGAAAAAGTACAGAGAAGAGCAACCAGGATGATTAGGGGACTGGAAACTACAACATATGAAGAACAGTTACAGGAACTGGGCATGACTCGTCTAGTGAAGAGAAAGACCAGGGGAGACATGATAGCAATGTTCTAATATTTGAGGGGCTGCCACAGAGAGGAAGGGGTCAAGTTATTTTTTAAAGCTCCTGTAGGTCAGACAAGGAACAATGGCTGGAAACTGAACAAGGAGAGATTCCACCTGGAAGAAAGGAGAAACTTTCTGACAGTGAGAACAATCAAACAGTGAACAGTTTGCCCTCGGAAATTGTGGAAGTGCCATCACTTGAGGCTTTCAAGAAGAGAGAAATGGTATAAGGTTTCTTGCTTGGGCAGGGGTTGGACTAGATGATCCACAATGTCCCTTCCAGCTCTGATAAGTAAAGGTAAAGTTTTCCCCTATTTGATCATTGGTGGTGCTCATCTCCATTTCTTGGCTGAGGGAGCCAGTCTGAAGACAATTCCCTGATCAATATTAGTTGGCCAAGCATGACTTTTTGCCAAGGTACATGGAACACTTTTACCTTCCCACTGAAGTGGTACTTATACTCCCATCTGCATGTTTTTGAACTGCTAGGTGAGCAGGAGCTGTGGCAAGTAACAGGAGCTCATCCCATCATGTGGCACTTGGTTCTCGAACCCGGGCTGCTAGCTTTCCAGCTGAAAGTTCAGCTTCTTTAACATACCATTGTAGTTAAATCTAATGCAATCCTCTGCTATTGCCTGTACTTTTGTGGCTGTACCCTAATCAGATGTATGTATCTATTTAAAAAGGACAATAACCTGTCTCCACTTTGAGCCTATCTTTGCCTCCAGTGCTGTCAGTAAACTGATTTATGCTTCACTGAAGGTGTGCTAGTCTCTGGTGTAAGGAAACTCAAAAATTCTTCTACAGTCACAAAT
Organism: Laticauda laticaudata; assembly: GCA_004320025.1. Taxonomy (NCBI): domain Eukaryota; kingdom Metazoa; phylum Chordata; class Lepidosauria; order Squamata; family Elapidae; genus Laticauda; species Laticauda laticaudata. The sequence continues at coordinate 7,614 of BHFT01048260.1, read as the reverse complement.
GGCAAGCAGAGGCATATTATGATCACAGCAATTCAGTCAACAGATACCAGGAGTTTCTTGCTTATCTCTCCTGTGGTGAGAGGAAAGGGAAAGAGAAAAGTCTTGTGGAAAAAGATCTTCAGTGCATTACACTATACATCATAGTCTTACTGAACCCCCATGGATTGGCAATTCCAAATAATTTAGAAGGGGGTGGTTTCTGTCATATGAGAAGAGCAAATAAATAAACCAGTAAACCCTATCTAAAGCACCATGCAACTTAACCTTCTATAAGAAAAGATCAAACTAGCATATCTAACTGTAAGACAAAATAGACTGCCCAAGATAATATCCCTGAGGAAACCTGGAATCAGCTCAATTTAAAATTTTAATGAGATGTTTGAATAGCTCTTATGTATTGCATATATCATATAAGTCCAGTGATTGTCCCTATCTGCACTTGGTTTGACCTATGTACTTTATTTCTATTGTGAAACTGGAAAATAGGAAAATGTCATTTACAAACCAGATGGTTACTAGTCCATCTACTGAAATCTGATTCAGTCTTCTACATAGTCTGCCAGGGCTTTTCACCATTTTCAAAGAAGTCTTTCCAAATTATCATCTGCCAAGGATTTAACCCCAAAACTTAGTCACACAAAGGATGTGTACTATCTCTGATCCAAGTTTCCTTTGTAAGCCTCTCTTACCGAGATTGTTCCAATCAGATTCTATTTAAACTAGATTACGTCATCTAGTCTTGTTTAGTTAATATGACAGTTGCTGCCATAAAAATAAATTTCTTCCTACATCACCACCTACTTGTTTTTTCTTCTTGACCTTATAGTAAAATTTCAATACTAAATTTGCAATTTCTATGTTTTGGAGTTCTATACAGCTCAGCACGACAGCAATGATTAAAAGTATTATGAAAATGAAGAGACAGTCTTTCAACACTAGATGCCAGAGACATGATGTAAAATATGTGTCCATAAAATTAAGAATAGTATTGTGAAATAGAATCATGGTTTGGTTTTTTTCAGAGAACAGCATTGCTACAAACTTTCATTTAAAAGCAGCTTGGTCCATGTTGCACATTGCTGGGAAAATAAAAAGTGCCCCCTAACTAAATTTAGTGCAGACAGAACTGTTGAATAAAATATAAAATAAAAGTTTGTCTGTTTGTTTATTTATTTAATTTATTCACCAGCCATCCCGCTGTCATGCAACTCAAAGTTTATTTGCTGATGGAACCATTAATCATTTGGAAGCATGTTAGCCATAGCAGGGTCCTGCAGCTGCAAATGGTATGTTTTTGTTACTGTTATAAGAAACAAATTTGCAAAAAAAAAAAAAATCTTTTAGATCTCAAATTAGCAAGAGCACACCATCCTTGAAAGCAAAAACTTGGGAGACAGAACCTTAGCTGGATTATATTTAATTATACTTAACATTTTATTGTGCTTTATTGTTCAATATAATTGAGGTACATTATCTACAGTTCTTACAACAGGCTCACAGCCATAGCTATCCATAGGCACAGGAAGGCAAGTAAACATCATGTATATCATAAAGCCATCACATAAATGATGCAAATTACATAATTCACACCATTTGCTCAATTATGGGCACATTATCATGTCTTGTTTGATGATACCTTTGTATGTAGCTGTTTCCAAATGAAAGTCTTACATTGCATATCTGAAGATGAGCCTGTGTATATGAAAATGAATCTGTGTGTGCTTCTGCATGTGCATGCGTGTGTGTGTGTTTGTGTGTGTGTGTGTGTGTGTGTGTGTGCAAGTTCTTGAAATCTGCAGATCCATGAGGCCAAAAGCATTTGCTCATTCATGCTGTAAAGTCAATCAATACTGGTATCTCTGTTCTAAATATTGTATGCAATGACTTTTATAAAGCTCTCTAGTGAATTAATAGCAAAGTGAGATTCAAACATAGATGACCTGATTCATTGCTTGGTCTCTTTACTTTGGGTACCAAGATGATCATTCTGTGCAGAAATCCCAACTCAGTCTTCCAAAACAGGTCTGCCTTCAAATGCTGGAAATGGACTTCCCAGAATTCCCTGCAAACACAGCTTGAATTGCTTTCCAAACACATTCAGGGCCCTCTAGGTTAAAGGGCAGAGGTGGTATTCAGCAGGTTCTGACCAGTTCTGGAGAACCGATATTTTGAGTAGTTCAGAGAACCAGCAAATACCACCTTTGACTGGCCCCGCCCCCATCAATTCTCTGCCTCCCGAGTCCCAGCTGATTGGTGGGTCTTCTTTTGTTGCCCTGCACAAGAGAACGGAGCTGGAAAGCAGGTTAGTGGGGTGGGGAGGGAATAGAGATTTTGCAGTATTCTTCCCCTGCCATGCCCACCAAACCACACCCACCAAGCCACGCTACACCCACCAAGCAATGCCCACAGAACCAGTAGTAAAAAATGTTTGAATCCCATCACTGTTACAGAGGATAGTCTTTGATCAACCACGAATGAGCTTGCCTGAGCATAGAACTCTCCAGATCATAGCAAGGAATGGTGTTAACATTTAATCCATGAAATAAAAATAGATAATAAGCAGTTAATTCCTTTCTGCACTTTTACACATACCTTTTAAGCCCTATCAAGTCCTGAAGGTATCTTTCTGGGACTTCTTGTGTGTACAAAGCAAATGGGTACATACATACAGATTGCAGCCTGCAGCCCAATTCTTTTCTCCATATTGGTACATTGGGTATAGCCATTCTCAGCTCTTTGCGTTTATTATGAGTAGGGCCTTTTTCTTATGGCTCTTGGCTAGTTTTGTGTTGATGTGAAATGATTGGAACCACAAATATTTTAAAAATAACGTCGTCACAAAGTATCAGAGGAACTGAAAAACACTGCCAAGGACTAGCCAGGAATGACACATTGATAAATAGTTATTGACAGTTCTTTTAAGGAGCCATGCATTCATAAAAGCTGTCAGGCCATTTTTATCACATTTGGAATGAAACAAATGAAAACACCACATCTGCTTATGTATAGTTGTAATCATGCAAGGCAAGAGAAAATATATATATAAATGGTGAAAATCTGCTAAAATGATCATAGTCTTTTCCAGATGCCCTCTGGAGCAGGGGTGTCAAACATGATTTCATTGAGAGCCGCATCAGGGTTGTGTTTGACTTCAGGGGAGGTGGGGGAGGCATGGCTAGCATGGCTAGCTTGACATCACTCATGTTGGGGGCACCTGTGGTGGCCGGAGCATTCTGCCAGCAAAAATGGCCTCGTGAGTTCTATTTTTGGCTATGATGGCCTCCTGCAACACTCTGCCAGTGAAAACAGAAGCATCATGGGCCAGCTGTTCACTGTTTCCAGGGTGGCCCCGTGGACCAGATCTAACCACTCCATAGGCTGTGTCCAGCCCACAGGCCTTGAGTTTGACACCCCTGCCCTAGAGAAAGAATTATCCATTTCAAAGGAATAGTTGCCACTGTTCTCTTTTCAAAGAGTTCCCTTCACTGAGTTGCTAAGTAAAATTGCAATTACAGATAGATAAGAGATATGGAGGTACACCTATGGATATAATCACCAAATTTAGGGCAAGATCCTGAAATGCATTCAAAATGCAAGCTCCTACATTTATCAACCTGTGTCTATGTCATATATGTAGTCCTTGACTTATGACCACAATTGAGCCCAGAATTTCAGTTGCTAAGTGAGACATTTGTTAAATGAGTTTTGTCCCATTTTACAACCTCTCTTGCCACATTTGTTAAATGTGGTTAACCACATTTAACTACATTTAACTCTACAGTTTTTAAATTAGTAACATGGTGGTTTATTTAGTTTAGTTTAGCTTATTGTCATTGCATCTCATACATGAAATCAAACACCATCTTCAGTGTACATCATGACCATGACCATGAAAATAAACACAAACACACATCCTTCCACCCTTCATCATTGAAACCAAAAAATTCGCGAAACCCGCGACCAACACTGCACTATACAGCAGAATTCAAAAAGAGCTGCTGCCCTGGGATAGAAGCTGTTTTTCAGCCTCTTTGTCCTTTTTTCTATTTAATCCTGTACCATCTGAAATATGATAATAGTTTAAAAAAAAAAAGGTCCCAGGATGAGATGGATCTTTGAGAATGTTTTTGAACTTTTCTTAAGGGGAAGCAGAGCTATATAAAGCTCTGTCCAAAGAGGGGAGAGATCAACCAATGATCCTCTGGGCAATGACGTTAACCCTTTGGAGTGCTTTCCTATCGCCACTATTATGCAATTGGCAAATCCATACAGAGGTGCAGTATGTTAAAATGCTCTCTATGGTCCAGCGGTAGAAGGTCACCAGCAGTTTCTCATTCAGTTGTTGAGAAGTCTCAGGTAGTATAATCTCGGCTGGGCCCTTTTGACCAGGGCTGCAATGTGGGCACCCCAGGTCAGGTCCTCTTTTAGGGTAACACCAGAAACTTAAAACTGCCCACTTGTCCACTCGGTCTCCATTGATAAGCAAGGGCTGGATGTGTGATCTGTTCCTTCCATAGTCCACTATAAGCTCCTTGGTCTTATTGGGGTTGAGGACTAAGTTATTGTCTCCACACCATGAAAGCAACCAGTCCACCTCATCTCAATAGGCAGACTCATAAGGGAATCTGGCTTCCCATTGACTTGGCTTTTCAGCACATCACAAAAAATGATCACATGAATCTGGGACACTACAACCGTCATAAATATGAACCAGTCGTCAAACATCTGAATGTAAATCACATGACCCTGGGGATACTGCAATGGTCATAAGTGTGAAAAATGATCATGTCACTTTTTCAGTGCTGTTGTAATTTGAAGGGTCACCAAATGAACTGTTGTAGGTCTCAATGACTACCTGTAATTCTTTGGGACAGCACAGAACAGTTTCTATTCCTTGAGTAAGTGGGCTTTCTTTTATTCCTTTCCCTTTCAACGCAGTAAAAACAACAATTAGTATGCTTGAAAGTGTGTAGGCATTGCCAGATGATAACACTTCATTAGAGGGGTGGTTGTGGTTGACTGAAACTAGAGTTTCCAGTTTCACAGAATATCTCTTTGCATTGACTTGGAAAACAAGGCTGCTTTTCCAAATAAATCATGCAAATGTTCTTTTTTTTTCTTTCTACAGAGTTTATAGAGCTTTGGTGGTGCAATGATCAGAGTGCTGTACTGCAAGCTACTCTATTGCAATTTGTCCGATTGAATCCCACCAGGCTCAAGGTTGACTCAGCCTTCCATCCTTCCGAGGTGGGTAAAATGAGGACCCAAATTGTTGGGGCAATAGGCTGACTCTGTAACTGCTTTGAGAGGGCTAATAAGCACTATAAAGTGGTATATAAGTCTAAATGCTATTGCTGTTGCTATTATATAGGTTTGAGTTGCTGTGTTTGTCATTCCTTCATTTTTATCTTCTTCTCCTGAATCTCTGCAAGCTAAATCCCAAATGGAAAGTGGACATATTGTTTCTGTTGACAATGCACAGGCTGCAATATTAAGGTGCTGTAAAATCCTGAACTTGCCCATTCAAATACTTCAGAACATGCATGATTTTCTAATATATATATTTTAGTATATGCTTATAGCATTCAATTTTCTATTTAAAATGTAAACACTTCCCTGATTGAGGTCACATCCTGGTTAACTATATGTGCACAATCACATAATTTTCTTAGCTGTAATATAAAACCGCTCTGTGGTTAACTTCTTTCCAAAGTATCATTCATCCAAGTACAGCCAACTTGCTTGACAACTGGGGGAACAAATAAGTATCTGCCTATTATAAGCTATGGTTGCATTGCTTCTATATACTTTTAATATTGTTTCTTCCTCTTTTTAGCATAATGAGGATTGCCCTGAATCAAGTAATAAGCAAAATGGAATCACTAAATAAATAATTTATTTATTTATTTAATTATATTATTAATATAATATTTATTAATTATATTATTAATATATTTATTAATATAAATATTAATTAATTAATATTTATTTAATTAATTAACTTATTTAATTAATTAAATGATTAGCTCTTGATGGAGGTTCCCTTCCCCCCCCAAAGACAATTCCTTGAAACTTTCCTCTCTATTCTCTCCAGTCTACAATAGCACTAGTGCTAACCATAGCACTTAAGACTTACATACCTCCCCATAGTGCTTTACAGCACTCCCTGGATTCTTCAAACTTGATAGCTTCAAGACTTGTGCACCTCAACTCCCAGAATTCCCCCTCTAGTCATGTCAACTCATGAATTCTGGGAGTTGAAATCCACAACTTGCCAAGTTTGAAGACCTTTGGTCTATAGTGTCGGCAAATTGCCCCCAACAATCAAACATTTTACCAACCTCAGAAGGATGGAAGTCAACCTTCAGCCAGTCAGGATCAAGCTCCTGGCAGTGAACAGAGTTAGCCTGCAATATTGCATTCTAACCACTGCGCCACCACAGCTCTTGCAATGGGGAAGAAGAGGGAGAAAATGTCAGGCATAGGCAATACTTACTAATAGTCATGGTGATTATACAACAGAGGACTGTGCAGAGGTTGTAAATGCAAGCATAAACGGTTTATTTTCAGCACTGTTGTAACTTTGCATGGTTGATGAACAAAGCAGTTGATAAATAAAGTCTACCTGTATTAAACATAAAGGTCACGGATGATGATTTTTTCACTGTGACATATAGTAACTTCAACCAAAGAGCAATGCAACCAAAAGAGATAATGATAAAATGTAGAAAATATATTAAACTTTTTTTGCTGTTGACTTTCCTTAGAACAGTCTTCGTAATTTCAGATGATAGAACAGTATCAAATTTGTGCTCAGTCTAAAATGTGTTATCGTCTTGTATGGAAAGCAAATAATTCCCACAGAGAATAAAAAACCCTATACATTTCATATGAGATTAAATGAATACAATTTATTTTTGAAAGCATGGTTAGCTTCAATAGATTTGTTTCTAAAAATGAGTGCAAGCAGCTGATAGTGACTGAATAATTAGAAAATTAAAGAGCAAAAGTATGGTCTCCATACATAAAGGGAAGAATAAGTCAAAATGTTATGAGTCACGTGAACAAGTCAACAAGGGAGGTCTTAATTAATATCTTAATTAAAATATTTATGTTATGAACATGCTATCCTCCTATTTTCTTCTGTGATAGAGGTTAGACCTAGAGTGACATCAGAAAAACAAATGAGGATGGTAAGTTTTCTTTTTCTTTTATTTCCTGCAGGCAGGCAACCAGATTTGTATTTTCAGTGTCTTGCAATGAAATTGTAGTAGCAATTTCTTGGGATTTCTGAATCTACAAAGAGGGAAAGAGAATCCATGTGGCTTAGAAATGGTATTCAGCAGGTTCTGGCCAGTTCTGGGGAGCCAGTAGTGGAAATTTTGAGTAGTTTGGAGAACCAGCAAATACCTCCTCTGACTGGAGATTTTACAATATCCTTCCCCTGCCATGCCCACGAAGCCACACCCACAGAACCGGTAGTAAAAATAATTGAATCCCACCACTGATGTGGCTAGTTACTTATGTGTTTCCTGGTTTAAAGGGCCTGTCACATAGGCCAACGGATGCAAAACGTATGTAAAAAGGACACAGCGGACGAGAAAATGTTCCATC
>BHFT01048259.1:0-16534 GCA_004320025.1 Laticauda laticaudata | reverse complement strand
GGAACATTTTGCTCGTCCGCTGTGTCCTTTTTACAAACGTTTTGCATCCGTTGGGCAGTGTGACAGGGCCTTTAACGATCTTAATGTAGTACTGTATCAACACACATTTCTTATTCTTTGTATCAAATGGATTACTGCAATGCATTCTATATGGGAAGCTTCTATCTGGAAGCTGCAGATGGTGCAAAATGCAGCAGCAGAGACAGTTTTGGGTGCCACTAGGAATACGCACAAAATACCTCTACTATGCAAGCTACAATATTCGTCATGACCTTTAAAGCTCTTCACAGCATGGACCCAGGTTACGAGGCTTGAAGGTGCTCTCTTTGTCTTTTTAACTTACTTATTTTTGTATAGATTTTTATGCAGATTTTATTAGTTTTACTTGTAAACCACTCAGAGTCACTTCAACAGTGAGATGATATATAAATAATAAACTAAATGTTCTTAGGGAGCAATATCTAGATATTTGGTGCAAGTCAGTTGCTAGATAATTTGCTCTAACTACCTAAATGGTGATTGTTACACTTGCTTTGGAAGATGCAGCTAAGTGCTATCCCTTGTAGTTTGCCATCGCTCCCACCCCTGTTATTATTATCTATTCATCCAACAAATATAACAGTCTTTAGACTGGGTATTTTTTGATGATTTGGGTTCTAACTGTGAGTTTAAGAATCATGGGAATTCTTATTATTACTATTATTTTTTACTATTACTACCCAATGCATGGCACAAAAAAAGTGTTGAAAAACCCTTTACATTTGATTAAGGGTAGCTTTTTTAAGTTTTGGCTAATCAATTTAGATATTTGTCATCGGTAAAAGTCAATTCACCGCCCCCTAGAAGTGGTTTGAGTGGAAGCTGAAGGCAACTACAAGGGAGGGGAACTCTTATCTTCACTAATGCAGTGCAGGGAAAGACAACTGAAATCCATCCTTTGTGATTGTTGAGTGCCTGGCTGCCAGCGATGCAAGCTGTTACCATAAGTGAGGCCAAGTGGCTTCATTGCTCAATGGTGCACATGTAATGAATGCCCAATTTGTCCTATACCATGAAAGCTGTGCAAGAAGACACTTAATGTCAGTTCTTATCAAAGAGGACTCTGCATGTAAAATTACCAATTGAGATCCAACATTGCAGACAGAGCACAATCAAACCATTATAAAAGTCATTTAGACTACTGGTCTAGCATTTGGCATCATACACATTTCAAAAATCTTGCAAGCACAGATAGTAAGATGATTGCCTTCTTGTTCCAAGCAGTTGATGCATGGTATTATACAATCGTGCAAACAATAATATTGATAACCTGGTCCATCATGAATTTTGGTCAGTCTTCTTTTAAAACAATCATCATCTAATGGCAGTGAATTCTCTGGTTTACTTAAATGTTATTTACAGGAGTATTCTAAAATGTGGGCAGAACACAAAGGGGCAGCCTTTTTTGATGGAACAGCCAAATTATGGGAAGGAGCCTGGTAGCACTTTTTTTTTTTGGCGAATAAAACCATAAGCTTTGTAAAACTTAAAGTCTTGTAACAAAAAGCTTTTAATGAGATTTTAATTTAATAAAATTTGTTCATCAGAAATAATGCTCCTGGACACCTTCTGGATTTTGGCTACAGTACATCAATATGGCTCTCCCCCTAGAATACCTAAAGATGAAGTTTCCAAGGTCAAGATGGCTTACCTGTTGATGACTAGTACAAGTAGCAATAAGACAAGCATGGTAGAACTTGGATAATACATTAATAAGAGATTATGGGGGATCTCAATGCTCTAGGATAGTTTGGGGAGTTATAACAAAGAAAATCCCCAAGAAAAGCAATGTGAAACATGCAATTAGTAGGCATTGAGTACAATTTTGTCACAGTCACTCTTGCCTTGGTCATTTCCCATTGGGATTGCTGCAATGTGCTCTACATGGGGCTGGCCTTGAAGATCACCCAGAAACTTTAACTGGTGTAGAATGCATACTAAAGAAGGCCCTTAGGATTGCCCATATAATACCTCTGTTGCACAAGCTTCAGTTTCTTTCCAGGTGCCATTCAAGGTGCTGATCATCACCTTTAAAGCCCTACATGGCATAGGCAGGGGTGGATTTCTACTGGTTCTGTCCATCTCTACAGAACCGATAGCTCTGAAGAGCAGCAGACATAGAACCAGTTCTATGTCTGCTGATGTTTTTGCCCACCTGCCCGCCCGGGCTCTTAGCTGACCTTTATTTCCTGCCTTTTCAACTTCAGCTCTGAGCAAGGCACAGCTGCAGTTAAAAAAGCAGGACAAAAGTACTTTTCCAAAGGCTGCTTCTCTACAGGCAGCGCTGCTCAGCTGTCCAGGCACCAGGCTGATGACGATTTACAGGCACGCGTGCAACATGCAGGGAAGCACATCGTAATTCACCGAACCTCGTAAATCACCAAACTGGTAGTTAACCCTGTCAGATCCCACCCCTGGGCACAAGGCCAGGTTATCTGTGTTACCACCTTTCATAAAGGACATCTATCTGTCCTACCAAATCAGATAGGGTTGGAATGGTCCTAGTCTTTTTCCCTAAATATTGCCAACTTAGGGGAACTAGTAAGTGTGCTTTTTCCATTATAGCCTTTTGTCCTATGGAATACCCTTCTACCTGAAGTTTGGCAATCCACCACCTTCCCAGCCTTCTATAAAGCTTTGAAGATCTGGTTTTTCTCTCAAGTGCTAGGATAAATTGGGGTGACTGTACATTAGAAGTTTAATTTGGCACCAGGTTTTTGTTATTAACATGTGTAATTTTTATAATTTTAGTATGACTTTTATGCTGTTTTAACTTTTGATTAGAGACTGGCCAGAGCTGGCTATAAGCTAGTTATAAGATAGCTATATAAATGTTTTAAATAAACAAATCAATAAACTCAAGAGTTGGTTGCCTTTTACCTTATCAAAATGTTTTAAACTTTGGGATAAACATTGGGATCCTGCTATGTATCTGTTATATCAAGTTCAGAAACAGAAAGCCAGGATGAAAAAGTTATGAATAGAGTATATGCAACATGTAAAGAGATGAGTCACATAGAATTACTAATATCCATTCTGAAATCATAAAAAAGATCTTTAACCAATTCAAAGTCAGGAGGTAGGAAGCAACTTTTAAAGACTATGCATTGACATTTGGTATCCTCATTCAGAAGTGCCCTTAGGTGATCTGTAGATATTATGGATGACTTTGTGATCCATGGATATATTATGGATGACTTCTCTTTAAATAGATTAAAATCATCCATATTATAACTCTTTAGGGAACTGAAGTACAAATGCTGCTGCTAAAAAGGGTAATAGAGAGAACTCAAGAAAGTAGAATCTGGGTATAAATTCATTGAAAAATCATAGTTAGGCATCATATAATTTTACAATCAAATACAAGGTTTTTTTGAAAACAGGAGATATTAAAAATATCATATTCCAACTTAAGGCCATGTCACATTGCCCAACGGATGCAAAAAGGACACAGTGGACGAACAAAATGTTCCCTCCGTTGTTATCCGCTCTCAAAAGGGGCAAAAATTTGCATAAACAGAGCGGATAACACGGACGCGGGGAGGACGCAGGGAGGATGCAAAGCGGATGCGGAACGGAAGCCCAGCGGAAGGAAGCGGATGGAGCAGATGGCACATCCGGAAGGCTTCTGTGGGACCGCAGCAAAGCGGACGCAGAACGGATACAGCGGATTCAGAACGGACGCCGAACGGATGAAGCAGATGCAGAGCGGAAGCTAGCGGATACACAGCAGAAGCCTAATGGATGCCTGGCGTTAATTGCGCATGCGGGAGGATGCATTGCGTCAGCCCCGCGGATAACGGAAGCAGCTCGGAAGCAGGTCGCCATTCAGAGGAAAGACCTGCTGCCAGACACCATCGACTGCCTTGCCTGTCCTGCCTGCATGTCTGCCTGCAGCCTTGCTGCCAGCCTTGCTACCAGCCTCGCTGCCAGCCTTGCTGCCAGCCTCCTGCCAGCCTTGCTGCCAGCCTCCTCCAGCCTTGCTGCCAGCCTGCCTGCAAGCCTTGCTGCCAGCCTGCCTGCAAGCCTTGCTGCCAGCCAGTCTGCCTGCCAGCCTTCCTGCCTGCCTTTCTGCCAGCCTTGTGTTCATGTCTGCCTTCCAGCCTTGGTGCCTGCCTGCCTGCCAGCCTTCCTGCCAGCTTGGTGCCTGCACTCCCTGCCAGCCTTGGCTGCCTGCCTCCCTGCCAGCCTTGCTGCCAGGCCATTGGTGCCTGCCAGCCTCCCTGACATCAGGACCCACAACCATGTGGAAGCACAGCAAGCTCAGCCATCTGCTGCAAGCCCTGGCAAGAGGGACAGGGCTACCACCCGCCCCTGGCCCTCACTCTGGGTTCTCTGGGGCTTCTGCAGCATGGCTCGCTCTTCTGGGCTGGGGCTTCTGCTGCTTCTGCTTCTTGGAGGAGCTGAATCGACAAGGCATTTCACGCACCAGCCACCTCCACAGCACCTGACCCTCCACCCTGAGACTGAGCGACCAAGAGGAGTGCCAGAGAGTCATTTTGTTTTTATAACCTTGTTGTTAATAAAGTCTATTTATGATTCACACACTTGCTTCATTTTGTTTTTTTATAAAGTCTTGGTGGAACTTTTCGAAATGGTTTAGCCTTTGCATGCTTGTGGGATGGGTTAAGATAGCTTGTGGATGGGCAGGGATACCTGTGGGATGACAAGGATACCTGTGGATGGGCAGGTAACCTTTGGGATGGCTAATAGCTGTGGATAGATAAACCTCCAGTGCAAGCATAGTGGGACAGGATGGTCCACCCTCCAGGTGCCACACCTATGGCCCTTTATTATCAATAATAAGTGTGATAATTATCACACATGTCAACATAAACACAACTCTTATTAAAGGTCCTGTTTCATGTAGGCCAACCAAACATACATGGCCCAATTCTCATCCGTGTGATGAGACAGGCTGAGGAAGCATCCATTAAAGCATCTACCATCCTGTCTTGCCACTCCATCGTTCCAGCTGGGGAATTGCACCAGTGTTTCAGGAAGGTTGACGCTGCTTCTTCGCTTCATGTGAGCTCTTGTGGGGCTTGCACAACCTCAATGTCGATCAAGGTTTCGCCTTGCCTCCATTCCCCCAGGTCCATGTCCCCATTGCCTGTTGGAGGTGCAGAGCCTGTTCGCAAGACTGGGTAGCAGGTGCGCATGAGATTGTGCAGGATGCAGCAAGCTTCCCACAAATGTTCCTCACAAGTCTCTGGGTGATGGTACATGGTGGTGAGAAGTACCTGGAACCTGTTGGCCTCCATCCTTGTATTCTTCAATGATGGCCTGCCCACCACTTCCTCTGACCACAATGCTGATGGGTGTTGTGTTGGGCACCCTCCAGCCATACTACATGCTCATGTAGGTGGTCCCTGAGGCCATGGTGGCGCAGAGTTCAGTGCCACCTTGAGCCCAGGGTCCAGGGCTGGGGCAGAATGTGGTGCTCTGCTTGGTCAACCTGGTGTCAGCAGCTGGACAACTTCGTCAAACATGGCTGGAAGGCATCCTCATGAAGTTCTGGAACGCACGAGGGTCTTCGTTCCTTGAGCTCCACCATCAGCTTGTTGTACAGTCCGTCCTCTGCTCTTTCTGGCAAACCATCTTCGGATCCAGACTCTTTTTGGGTGGCTCCTTTTGTTCTCGCAGTAGACTTCACAGAAACTTGCAGATGGCTTCGCGCTGTTTAGAAAGCTGGTGACTGCCGAAAGGACTTTTTCACAATCCACAGTGGACATGACTGTATGCTGCGGAAGAGCAAGAGCGCAGTATAAGGCTGCAGAGGTCTGCACCGCTGGGTCTGCTGGGCTGAATATTGAGATGCAAGACGAGTTGCTCCCCTTTTTATAGGCAATATAGGTTTTCCGCTAGGCATCCTCTAGGCATCCGGTAGGGCATCCTGTAGACATCCTGTAATATCTGAGATAGATAGGTCCCCTCTGCGAACGTTTTTTTCCATTTTAAACGCTTTGTTTCCGTTCTGCATCGCTAGGCACCATACAGCTTCCGATTCGCATCCATTCCACTTCCTCCCTGCGTCCGGGCGGATGGAGTTGCGCAGATGCGTAGCGAACGCCTAGTGGATATAGCGGATGCGTAGCGGATGCGTAGCAGATGCGGAATGGACGAACTGGATACATTTTCCGTGCAAAAGTTTTGCGCAGCCCAAAACTTTTGGAGCGATGAAACGTCAATAAACGGATGCTGGACGGATAGAGAGGAAGCAAAACGGAGGCATGAGTACATCGCGTTTTCGATACGGATGGCAAGGTTTTTTGTCCATTTTACATCCTCTTTGCATCCGTTGGTTCACTGTGACATGGGCTTTAGGATCAGAAGTTATCCCTTGATTTTGGTCTCCCTCATTGACATTTTCTTTGCAATGCATACAAAAGAGATGGGAACACCTGCTTCAGCTGTGTCCATCTATTTTGACTTTTTCCCAATGCAGCACAAAGCTAAACTGAAACTGACAGTTTTCAACTAAATTGCAAAGACATTGAGCTTCTGGCTATTGCCAGATTATGATTTTGGACCAATTTAGATTTGGCATTGGAACTGGCTAATCCAATCATTTCAAGAGCTGAGTGGTCTTTTTTCCTGGCTCTTCATTAGTTTATTTGAAACAGGATCAAATTTTGTTCTTTCTTCTGCAATGTTTGAGTATATGGGTGGTCTAGCAAGCTACTGGTAAGAATTATTTTGGCTCCTGTGAGCTGTTCCATTTTCAGCCAATTACTTGAAAAATATCCATGCATTCTAATAATCTGCAGGCCAGCTCTTGAGCCTCTGCTGAACAGGAGAGCAGAAAGAACTCTAGTCCATTCCACTTCCATTCTCTACTGCCTACATGCAAGTCAAACAGGGCTGCATATTAAAATGGAATTCCTGCAGCCTGATTGCATTGTTTAAATTTCATCATGCAAGAAAAGCTACATATTTGCCCCAGAACATGCTATTAAGGATACTTAGGACTTAAATCTTAAGGACTATCTACCTAGGACTCATATCTATCTCTATGTATATCTATCTTTCCATCTATCTGATCTATCTCAACCAGTGTGGGATTCAAATTTTTTTACCACTGGTTCTGTGGATATGGCTTGGTGAATGTGGCAGGGGAAGGATACTGCAAAATCTCCAGTCAGGGATGGTATTTGCCGGTTCTCTGAACTACTCAGAATTTCCTCTACTGGTTCTCCAGAACTGGTCAGAACCTGCTGAATACCACCTCTGATCTCCACCTTATAAATTGCATTTGGGCTTTCTCACAATAGCACAGAGCCAGCCTTGGCTGAATCTGAACAAATCTGAATGAAGTAATATTTGGATGGATAACTACCTAGAAATCCTATAGTGGTAGATTAGATTGGAAAATTAAAAAAAATAACCCAAAAGAAGAATATGACAAATTATTTCCATTTTGTTGCCAAGAAAATTGTATATCCTAATTCGGCAGCAAATTTTCCTTATAGCTTTTCATACTATGTGTTGTGAGGTGGAAGCAAATAAAAACCACCAAAAGATTCGTTGATCTAAGGAAAACCAGGTTTTATTCACGTGTCTGCAGAGACGGGTTCCCTCAAGCATTGAAGGAACCCAGAGCAAAATTCAGGCAGCATTTNCTAGCAAAAGCAGTTACACGGTTTCTGACACCTCAGCACTTTATTACAATTCCCCATTGTTCTAGCCTCATCTTGTTTTTTTTCTCTTGTGCACAAACTGGAACACTTTCTTATTTAGCAGAGCTACTGAGTTTGAGACACACTTCCTTATTTAATTCAATGGGCCATCCAACATGACTTCGGTTCTGCTCACAGTGTGATTGCTGTTAAAGGATCCTTAATGCTTAAAAAGATGTAAAACAGCTCAGTTTCACAGACTCATGAAAAAAACTGAAAGTTTGTTATTGGTTATGTCCCATTAAATTATTTCTTCTCCATTCCTTAATTTCTCACCTTAAAGCAATATGTTCCCACTTCCGTTTAGACGTTCTCAAAGAACATTTCAGTTCTCAAAGCAGGCAAGCCATTCTTGTGTTATTTCAGTATGCAGCACAATATATCAGCCATTCCGCATTTATATCGAATTCTGATAAAAGCATGTCCAGAAATACTTTTTTTTTTCAATCAGGTTGTTACCTCAATTGGATCCACAATTCATTCCTGAAGAAGCCTAAGTTGTCCTTAACTATTTTAATCAGAAAGAAGCTGTTTCTTCCATATCCCAACACAACTTTTTCCTTGAATACAAGATGATACACTCCACCAATAGCAGAGAATATCTGTAATTCATGGTTGAACTGTGGGGTTCTTTGTGGTCTCTGGGCTTGCTTGTTTCCTTGAGATCAGGGTTCATTTTTTTCTACTACCGGTTCTGTGGGTGTGACTTGGTGGGCATGGCTTGGTGGGCATGGTGGAGGAAGGATAGTGTAAAAGCTCCATTCCCTCCATCCCCCACTCCTGGGGGAATGTTACTGCAACATCCCATTCCCTCCCCATCCCACTAATCTGCTTTCCAGATCCGTTCTCCTGTCTGGGGCAACAAAAGAAAACCCAGCCAATCAGCTGGGACTCAGGAGGCAGAGAATAGATGGGGACGGGGCCATTCAGAGATGGTTTTTGCCAGTTCTCTGAACTCCTAAAAATTTCCACTACCGGTTCCCCAGAACTGGTCAGAACCTGCTGAATACCACCTCTGCTTGAGATGTTTCATTGCCCAACTAGATAACATCATCAGTGCAAGAGGATTGTAGGGTCCTCCAAAACCAGATCATGCCTCAGTTGCCCTGAGACAAAAATTATTTGAACACTCCACAACAAATGTAAACAAATGACCAAACTGACCAGTCTAGCTATCTGTCCAAACTCACCTCCCCAGGCTATCTCACATTAAGAAAAGTAATTGGTGAATCTTTTCTCACCAGCTGTTGATGTTTGATAAGAAGGGAGGAAAACAAAGCTAAGTGAATCCACTAGTTCTTCTCTTTAGTATGTCTTGTACACTATAAGTAAGGGCAACACCATTTATCAGCATAGTGACTGAGAATAGATAAGGAATATTAGTGTGAGCAGCAAATTTTGCATAGGGAGTTTTCTGCTGGCTCAAGGATCAGTTGGTAGCATTTTTATTTGGCTAGATGTTACAGCCCTGTGTTCATCACTGTGTCTTGGCATCATTTTTATAATATACATTTATTTCATGTCTCACGTGTAATCAGCACAAGAACAAAACTGATCTGCCAGATCTTAGCAATTATAATTAAATAAGCAAATACTATTTTGTTTTCAGGCTATTAGATCAATTACATTGATTTTCACTGACTGCAACCATAACCGATTTTCATAAGCAAAAAAAGTGAGGGTGGGAGATCCATTTATTTGATTTTTTTCAGGTAGCTGCTATTGGCAGAGATTCAAGATCTGTTTACCTTTTCCAGGTTTTCCTGTATCTTTCTTTACTGACTTCTAACCTCTGCAACTGATTAGTTGTATATAAAGTTGATCACATTATTAGCTGCCTTCAGCAATTGAGCCATTTTCTGAGAGACATCATACTTTTAGGAAGAAGAAACGGCTAATCAACTGGAACTTGGAAATGTGAGTTTGTACTCACTCACTCCTTACTCCTTGTAAATAGCAAAGAGTATAATTTTCTTCATCCCTGTTCAACTGGAGGTGAGGAGCCATCAGTAGGAAGAAATTAGGCAGTGCCACTAGGACTGCAAAATTGTTCAGAATGAAATGAGACCTCATTTGCTAGTTAAATTTAAAATATACATTCCACAAACAAGCACCTTTGTACAATGCCTTCTATATCAATGTAGATCCACATTTCTTTAAAAGGGTCCATTCTTTTTAAAATATATGAGGGTTGTGTATTGTATATCTGTACAGGTATTTCACTTCTGAGCTTAACCTGAAGGGAAAATGTCATAGCTTAGTTTGCATTAGAAGCATCTTTGTTCAGTACTGTATCTCTTGTTATTGCAATTACTAGATAACTGCCAAATGAGAAGCAAACTGATTCTGAAAATCTCTAAAGCTAATTCTCATGCCCATAATCTCATCATCATCCTTTCCTTGTTTTCAGAATTTGGATACATTTCCAAATCTGCCTTAGAGAATCCTTTTCTTAAGCAGTCACAAGATCCTTTTCCCAATCTGATTTAGTACTCCACAAACTAAACTTAAATGTTTCCCAAATAGACAGTAATTCTAAGGCCCACTGACTTACAGAAAGACGAAGAAAAGAGTCAGCAGGTTCTATATTAGTTAGCAATGAGCAAACATAACATTGTTTCAGTATACACCTTTCCCTTATCATCAGCTTCTGACTCACTGTCTCAGGTCCTTCCAAAGAAGAGATGTACTAAATAAAACACATACATCCTAATCCTAACAATTAATTTGGTCAAGGGCAGTGAAAATAGTTTATGATCTGGTATTCCTCAAACCCATCAAAATGCAAATGAAGAAAGGAACTGTGAAATTTTATTGCCTCTTTTGTTTATTAAATACCACCTGCTTCTTTTCTCCTCTGAGGCCGAGGAGGAAGGGGACAGATGGCAGAAAAGAGTCCCTGGGCAGACAAAGGAAGCCAAAGATGCCACCCATTGTCCAGGATAAAAGATTTTGGCTTCACCTGGCTTGGAGATGCTCAAGGGAGTTGTAAAGACATGAGATTAAGCAGCAGACAACATTCTCGGCAGAGTTGGTGAGACAAGCTCCAATTAAATTATGGAATAAACCTATAAAATTTGCAGCACTGTCTGGTTTTGCAGTTGGATGGAGGAACCCCATAAACTAGTGAGCTATATTTAGTAGCCTCTGAAACAAACCAATGGCAGTCATTAGGGAGGCATTGCAATGGAACAAAGGGGGATGACCAGATGGGTTATCAGGCATCTTTGTGACTAAGCAGAAGTTATGATTCTTGTGTCATCCAAATGTTACTCAATTTGCCTCGATTTGTTACTTTAAACAACTAAATTAGGCTTGGATCTAGATTATACTGGCAAACAAAGAAATAGGTAGAGAGAAGAAATACGTAGATGGCCGCAGTAGCTGTTCAACTGACAACCAGAAAAAGCAGTATGAATAAGCATAATGCAGGAAGCTATGCTGCTGGTAATTAAGCTCAGCCTATAAACACAAAGTATAGCCAACCACAAATCAAATCCAGGCAAACAGAGTAACAATTTGCAGGCAGTAATATACCAAAGCATTCACAGATTTGTACCCAGGTATGTTGTTTTGCACATACTAAATGCTTCTACAAATGCAACATATTTGTTCCACGCATTGACCCACCCAAATTATTTTGAGAATATAAAATCCAGCATTCAACATTCAGACACCTATTACCTCTGAATTCTAAGATTTGATGTAGGTTAAAGTTCTGTTTGTACATCCTCAGAGAGAAAAAGTGATTTAGAGGCAATACGTAGGTTTTATATGAAGAATTTTGTGCACAGAGTTTTGATACCACTACTTTGTGCTCTCTGACCTTGGTTGTTTGCTTGCAGATATTTAATTTTCTGACTAGGTCTGTGGGGTTTGCACCTGTGAGATGCAAGGAATCAGGAATCAGGATAGAGTGAAAAAATGCTACAAATTTATTTCATGCTACCTATACACAAAAATCTGAACGACTAATAATCAAGGCAAATTAGCACCAGATAAGAGTCAATAGACTTCAAGGAGGGCTGGGCTTAAGATTTTTTTTCATGGGCCTAGAGACACCAAACTAATAATGTGTTTGACTCTACCCTCGGGCTCAGCCTCCTACATCTCCCTGTCTGTACAGAGTAGCTTACCCTACCAGCATTGATGGATATGTTTTTGATAATTCCTTGAATATAGTATTGTCTTCTGCTTGATTGTCTGATGTAACCCCACTCCTCACTTATTTGTGGGAGAGAGTGGAATTTGATCCTTTGTTTCCTTTTTAGCATTTTTAAAAATTATTTATTTTTATTGGTTTGCAAATGTGGTTTATTTCTGTGTATCTATTTGATGGCTGATTTGTCTGATCGCAAGTTTCCAGGAATTCTCTAGTGTTTTTGGTTTTTGTTTGGACTAGGATTCTCAGTTTCCCAGTTAAAACATTGGTGTCATGTTTTCCTATGGAGCTACATATACTGTCTTCTGCTGAAACCTTTACTTATTGTTGTTGTCATTTTTAAAAACTGGAAAAGACCTCTTCTGAAACACAAAGATTCATGGCTAATCAGAATGAATTGTTTATTTATAGTAGGCA
This sequence comes from Laticauda laticaudata, assembly GCA_004320025.1. NCBI lineage: Eukaryota > Metazoa > Chordata > Lepidosauria > Squamata > Elapidae > Laticauda > Laticauda laticaudata. The sequence goes on along the minus strand of BHFT01048259.1, from coordinate 4,237 downwards.
GCTTCCCAAAATTTAAGGCTATGGGCTTGTCTTCTTCCAAACAGGAATCATGTCTAAAATGATTATTAACAATGAGTTAACCAAATGCATGGATAGTATTGACCAAATCAGTGTCTCTGAACCGGATTGCCCTGTATTTATGCACCAGAGGGGATTCACAAGAAAAAATGGAAGAGAGAATGAGGGAGGACTCAGTCAAAAAGTCAGGATTAGCAGCAGCTTCAAATAGAATTGGAAAAACTCCAACATGAAAATAGACCCCAGTTGAGTTTGGTACAAGTGTAGGAGGGGATCAGAATTTTCAATGTCACTTTTGGGAGGAAAACTTTGTTCATTTCAGGCAAAACAGAGACTTTTCTGCTTTGAGAAAGGGTCTCCTGGCTGGGAGAAGAATTTACTTTGTCAAAGCACGGGACAGCTCAGTGCTTGCCCATATATTGAGAGTTTTGCAGCAATAATTCAGTGCCAGAAAAATAAACACAGATGACTGATGCTTCATTTAACATCTTTATAAACATAAGTAGATTTTACAAACCAGTTGTAGATTTCTCCAACATAGGGCAAACTCAAACAGAAACACACTGCAAGTTCAGAGCAGAGCTCCAGTCTTCAGCAAGCAAGCAAGTTAATTTCATCTTCAACAGACCAGCAGGCAAGCAAGAAGAGAGAAGCAGTTTCATCTCCATAGACAGAATCAGAGCTCAATATAGCTTCAGAGTCACAGAGCCTAATGTAGAGCCACACCTAAGCTACTTTTAGTTTCAGTTTCCAGCCTAGGGTAATTCTAGTTTCAGTTTTCAAAACAGTCCTCATTGGCTGATTTAGTTGCTATGCCTATTCATTGGCTGACCTTGTTAATCAGGTAATCAGCTTGTTACCAAGCTCTATTCCTGTTCATGAATATACTCTGATGCCATGCTAATCTTTTTTTTACAGAAGTTTTGGCCAGGAAACTAATTCATTCTGCAAATCAAGTCATTTCCTTGTTCAGTGACTTACCTTTTTCTTGATTGTAGAAAATTGATCCCATAGAAAAGATAGGATTAATGGTAGCCTTTTCATAAAGCTTCTGGGAAGATGTAAAATTACACAGTAAATTTAAAGAGGCACACTTCAAAGAAATATTTAGAAATTATTGTACTTAAAGTTTATTATGCTAAGGATTGAGTGACATAGTCCTTTCAAGTACCATTATGCACCTTGAACACACTCTCATTAGTCCAGTTTCAAAAGAGGAGGATTGATCAGTACATGGGCCTGAATAATGTTTTCTTCACATGGATGCACCCCAGAACTAGCTTACCCCAGAATGGCCTGAGCATTTTGTATGAAGCAGGTATTATGGGCTACAACTCGTTACCCTGGCATCAACCTCTTGGCTATAGAGTTAAAAATAAATATAATTTTCTGACAAATATCACCAGCAGGGAAACTCACAGAAGAAGAGCAGAATCCAATTGGTAGTAGTGAAGACCTAATATATGTGTGGAGGGAGGAGGTTGCTCATTCACCCTAAGCAGTCTTTTGCTATCCTTCATGCTCACTGAGCTTTGTGGATTATGGTGGGCTTTTTTTCCAGAGAGCTTTGTTTGGGCATTTACCAATCCTTTTGCTTTTCTTTCTTCAATGCAGGATTACAGAGTGAACATTTTCTTGCGGCAGCAATGGAATGATCCCAGGCTGGCCTACAATGAATATCCAGATGATGCCCTAGATTTGGACCCATCCATGTTGGATTCCATCTGGAAACCTGATCTGTTCTTTGCTAATGAGAAAGGGGCTCACTTTCACGAGATCACTACAGATAATAAACTCCTGCGGATCTCCAAAAGTGGCAATGTCCTATACAGTATCAGGTATGTTTCCTTTTCACAGAAGATAACAGAATAACAGAGTTGGAAGGGATCTTGGAGGTCTTCTAGTCTAACCCCCTGTTCAGGCAGGAAACCCTATACCATTTCAGACAAATCTCTTCTTAAAAACTTCCAGTGCTGGAGCATTCACAACTTCTGGAGGTAAGTTGTTCCACTGACTAATTGTTCTATCTATCAGGAAAATTCTCCTTAGTTCTAGATTGCTTCTGTCCTTGATTAGTTTGTACCCATTTCTTCTTGTCCTGCCCTCAGGTGCTTTGGAGAATAGCTTGACTCCCTCTTCTTGGTGGCAGCCCCTGAAATATTGGAACTCTGCTATCATGTCTCCCTAGTCCTTCTTTTCATTAAACTAGACATACCCAATTCCTACAACCATTATTCATATGTTTTAGCCTCCAGTCCCCTAATCATCTTTGTTGCTCTTCTCTGCACTTTTTCTAGAGTCTCAACATCTTTTTTACATCACAGCAACCAAAACTGAATGCAGTATTCCAAGTGCAGTCTTACTAAGGCATTATAAAGTGGTATTAACACTTCACATGATCTTTATTCTATTCCTCTGTTTATGCAGCCTTGGACTGTGTTGGCTTTTCTAAATAAGATGTATAGGTGCTCCTCGACTTATGGCCACAACTGAGCCCCAAATTTATGTTGCTAAGTGAGACATTGGTTAAGTGAGTTTCCCCCTATTTTATGACCTTTCTTGCCATAGTTGTTCAGTGAATCACTGCAGTTGCTAAGTTAGTAACAGGCTTGTTAAGTGAATCTGGTTTCCCCATTGACTTTGCTTGTCAGAAGGTCACAAAAGGTGAACACATGGCCCTGGGACATGGCAACTCTCATAAATATGAACCAGTTGCCAAACATTTGAATTTTGATCACCTGACTATGGGAATGCTGCAATGGCCATAAGTGTGATAAATGATTATAAGTCACCTTTTTCAGTGGCGTTGTAACTTCAACAAATGGTTGTAAGTTGGGGGGTACCTATATAGTCTTTGCTGTTGTTAGTTGTGAAGTTGTGTCGCACTGGTTGTGATCCCATGGACAATGTTCCTCCAGGCCTTCCTGTCCTCTACCATCCTCCAAAGTCCATTTAAGCTCACGCTGACTGATTCAGTGACTCCATCCAAGCACCTAATTCTCTGTTGTCCCCTTCTTCTTTTGCCCTCTATTGTTCCCAGCATTAGTTCTTCTCCAATGTGTCCCTATATAGTCTATCCTATCCTAAATAAGATATGGAATCAAGTTTGAGGCTCATCGTCCATTTTTAAAAGACTGAATATGTTCGTTTTTGAAGTAAACTGCAAAGGGGTGGAATAAACAAATGATAATTAGGTTATCAAGTTTTAATTAGTTAGAGTATCTCCTTGGAAGCAAACTGAAAGTGCATTCTTCTTTACTTCTTTTATAAAAGTGGTATCCCATTTTGTCAGCTCCAAATCCTTTCTCAATAATTGTTCAGTATAATTAAATGTCCTTTACGTCAATACAGTCATGTGGTGTATATGTATTAAAAGCTAGGCAGAGTTATATATATAGTTATACACTGAAGACTCAGTTTCATTTCCTATACAGAAGGAGGTTTTATATATATATGGTCTGATCCTAATAAATAATCAGCCATGCAAGGCAGGTGAAAGACCATTTCTATCCCATACAGTAGAAATTTTCTGCCAGTCTGGCACAGTTGGAGAATGTATAAATGGATCTTCCCTGCATTGGCCTATTACAGTCGAAAAGATGTTCAAGCTCGCTCTCCTTTGTTTTCAGAGGATTTTTTTTTTAAATAAGAAATGACAAATTACATAATGGAACCAGATAGATCTGGATTTTTCCTCCATCATTTCTCAACACAGTAATTTCTGGGTCATTGGATTTCAAATTTATGATATGTGAACTGCAGTAAGTGGACTCATTTTAATTTAGAAATAACCCATTCTAGCCACCTCCAAATCTTACTTTGTCCTTTGCTGAAAGAATACAATTAGGAACATGTACTTTTCTTGTTACATGCAGTAAAGAATGTACTGGCACCCTTTTTTTTTATGAACTTGGGTTCTGTTTCAATATTCCAGCTTGCTGAAGCCTGGCAGTACAATCCCACAGTACAAAGGGGTCATTCCAGAGGTAGTATTCAGCAGGTTCTGACCAGTTCTGGGTCTTCTTTTGTTGCCCTCATGGAGCTGTCCTCCTGGGCCCAAGGGACAAAACAAATAACATTGTAATACAGAGAGGAAAATGGAGGTGGCTTCAATTCAAACATCAGGCATCAGACAGCATAACACTTGTTCTGTATAAAATGGTATACTCCAAACTATGCAATCTGATTGGCTAAAAGACTAAGCATTGGATTGGTTCAT
>BHFT01048256.1:0-14797 GCA_004320025.1 Laticauda laticaudata | reverse complement strand
GGAGGTGCTTTTCCCCCCCTCAAGCTAGTGGAAGCACATGCATCACCTGATACGGGAAGCTGCACCTGAAAAATCTAGGCCAGGCCACGGTTAAGTGACGGACAGAGAGACCGACCGTCATGGCCCAGGTGCAGCTTCCTGGAGGGTGAGATCTGCCACCGAGGACACCAGCAGCCCCTTCTCACTACCCCTCTCTCTCCGCAAGCCTGCTGACGAGCCAGTCCCTCTTCCGCCGAGAGTCAGCTCCTGTCCCTCAGGCAGGTTTCTGTGAAGCGTGCCCCGGGCGGAAGAACCCGCGGACAGGTGTTTTAAACCGTGGTGGAGCGCAGTGGAGGACTCCCTGGTGCGGTGGGAGAAAGGAGACGGCGCCGTCCACCAACAGCTGTAGCCGCATCCACCCCCTCCAGCCTCCACCTCCCCAGAAAGGGCAGAGAGCCAAGACAGCAAGAGGGGCAAGAGCCACACTTGTCCTGCTGGAAGATAGGGATCACCATCCGGACCAGCATAGACTCCTGCTCTCAAGCTGTCCAACATCCGACTCCTCATCCTCCACCGCAAGCCACTCCTCACCTTGGTCAACCAGAACCCTTCACGGACATGCGGAACTCCATAGTAACAGGTTGAAGGACCGGATCACTGAGCTGCTTCACAACCCTCCAGACCCAGACGGAAACTGCTCGACCACCAGTCCAGGTCTGCTTCCTCCACCCCAGGTGATGTCCCTTCCCATTCCAAAGGCTTTCCACAGGGCCTCACACTACCAGGGCTACGGCTACCATGGAGGTCCAGCAGCAAGGCAGCAGTCCTTCCGCAGTCAGGCAAGAGTCATCGGACGACACACGGTTGCCACCGGTTCACTGATGCCGACCGATGCCACCCATGACATGAATTGCCCCCCACCAATGATTCACCCACGACAACTGATGCCACCCACGCCCAGGTTTCCTCAACCACCCAGCTGTAGACCCAACACGCCCCACTACACTGCTCCTTCTCCCCCCACAGCCAAGCTCGGCCTCAGTACATCTGTCATTGGTACTGGGCTGAACCCCATGGCATGGGCGGAAGGAGCTCTCAACATCAGGGGTCTGAGCAGCTATCTGAGAGCTTTCCCAACATACCGTCACCTGTTGTCTGCTCGGGGCCAGGGCACTCCCATGGGGCTCAGAACCAGCACTCCAGCACCAGCCACCTCCACAGCACCTGGACCCTTACTCGCTGAGACTGGTGGCATTACCTCCGAGTGACCAAGAGGAGCTGCCAGAGACTGGGTGGCTAACCTGTAGACTTTATTTGGACATTTGACTTTGGGTCATTTTTTTTTTACAACTTGTATTATAAAGGCCTATCTAATTCACACACTTGGGCTTTCATTTCTTTTTTTTAATTAAAGTCTTGGTGGAAACTTTTAGAAAATGGTTTAAGCCTTGCATGCTTGTGGGAAACAGGTTAATACAGAGTGGCGTGGGCAGGGATACCTTTGGGATGGGTAATGCTGTGGGTAGGGCGGGATACCTGTGGGATGGCGTTAGGATATCTTGTGGGATGGGTTTAAGATAGCAGGGGGATGGGTCAGGGATACTGTGGAATGAGCAGAAACCTTTGGGATGTATTAAGCTGTGGGATAGATAAACCTCCAGTGCAAGCATAGTGGACTGTTAATGGTCCACCCTCCCAGGTGCCACACCTATGCCTTTATTATCAATAAATATGTAATAATCATCCACACATGTCAATATAAACACAACTCTTTATTAAAATCCCTGTTCATTGAAGCCCACCCAAACATACATGCCCAATCTCATCAGTCTGTGATCGAGACAGGGCTGAAAGGAACGCATCCATTAAGCAATCTATCATCCTGTCTTGCCACTCCACTGCTCCAGCTGGAGTTCACCAGTGTCTCGGAGGTTGCGCCTGCTTCTTCCCTTACGTGAAGGCTCTGTTGGGGCCTTGACATTCCTCAGTTGTCTATCAGGTTTTGCCCTTGCCCTCCATTCCCCAGGGTCCATGTCCCAGATTGCCTTGTTGGACGGTCCCACGAGCCTGTTCTGCCAAGACTGGGTAGCGGCCGTGCGCATGAGATTGCTGCAGGATGCAGCAAGCTTCCACATCCTCACTCACGGTCTCTGGGCGATGCTGCATGGTGGGTAGAGAAGTACCCTGGAACAGCTGTTGGCCAGGATGCCAAAGGCGTTTCTCGCACCCACCCGCCTTGCCCTGGACAGCCTGTAGTTGAAGATCCTCTCTTCATGGGTGAGGCATCTGGAGTGTTAGGGCTTCACTGAGGTAGGTTTCTGAGTAGAAGGCGTCATGCCCCACGAATGAAGATAGGCCAACATCTGCGTGCGTTGGGCATGCGTCTGGGAATCTGGGAAGCCACGATGAGTTGCATTCCAGGCCCCTCCTTGAGGTCACTGCATTGTATACCTGGGCATCTGAACATGAGCCGTTGCCTGAAGCATTCGATGTACATGAACTTGTAGTCAGCAAGACATGGCGAAAGGACAATGCTGAAGAAGCCCTTGTTAGTTGAAATAAGTGGACCGCCGACTTGGCTGGTGCTTTGCAGGCCCAGTGCTTGTATCTATGGCTCACCAACAGTGTGTACAGGAAGTTCCACTTCTGATACCATTGCTCTGCAAACTTTTCCATCCTTCTTCAGTGGAGGGGCATGGAGGCAGCTCCTCCCATGTATTCTTCAATGATGGCCTGCCACCAACTTCTCTGAGCCACAATGCTGGATAGGTGTTGTGTGGCACCTCCAGCCGTACTGCATGCTCCTGTAGGTGGTCCCTGAAGGCCAGGTGGTGCAGAGGGGTTTTCAAGTGCCCCCCCTGTGAGCCCCCCAAGGTTTTCCCCAAGGGGGCCCCTGGGCCGGAAGTTGGTGTTTGCCTTGGTCAACCTGGGTGGTCAGCCCGCTGCACAAGTTTCGTTCAAAACATGGCTGGAGGCATCCTCATGAAGTTTTTGAATGCATGAGTGTCTTCGTTCTGAGCTCCACCATCAAGCTTGTTTGTACAGTGCCGTACTCTGCTCTTCTCCCAGATCCATCTTCGGACCCAGACGTTTCTTGGCCGCCTCTTTTTTCTCCCGTAGTAGAGTGTCAGCAGAGCCTGTAGATGGCTTTGCACTGTTGCACGAACGATGGTTGCGCTCCAAAAGGACTTTGTTACGATCCATGGTGGACATTGACTGGATGCTGTGGAAGAGGAAGAGCAGATGAAGGCTGCAGAGGTCTGCACAGCTGGGCTGCGGGCCTGAAAGTGAGATCCAGATGAAGGTTGCTCCCCCTTTTTAAGGCAGATAGGTTTTCCAACTATGTGTCACCTTTGCATCCTCTAGCATCCTCTAGACATCCTTAATAATCCGAGATAGGTCCCCCGTCTGCGGAAAACGGTTTTTTTTCCGTGTTAAATTGCTTTTTTTGCGAGCTGCATCCGCTTTCATTCCTTTCTCGCTCCGTTCTGCATCCATGTTCTGCATGTGTTCCACGTCCTCGTGATCCCGCTTCCTCCCTGATCCGTTTACCCGCTGGAGCAGATCGAGTTGCGCGGATGCATAGCAGAATGCCTAGCGGATATGGACGGATGCGTACGGGATGCAGAACGGCATGCCTAGCGATGCCTAGCGAATGCCTATGGATGCAGGAACGGACCCATTTTGGATACATTTTCCACGCAAAGTTTTGAGCAGCTTTCAAAAACCCTCTGAGCGGCATGAAACGTTCAATTAGACAGTATGCTGACGGATAGAGACGGAAGCAAACCGGACGCCAGTGAGTAAGAACGGAGCATCGCGTAACCAAGGATGGCAAGGTTTTTGTCCGTTTTACATCCTCTGTCCACCATCCGTTGTGCAGTGTGGACAGGGGCTTATAATTGCTTGACAATATAAATAAATAAACATTCAGCAACAATCAAGAGAAATGAGTGCATGCTAAGTAAAATTTCAAATGTTGTTGCAAAGGGTCTGAAAATTTGTGCCATGTGATGTTTTACAGTTTTTCTTCTTTTTAATAAAATTTACAGACATTTCTTAGGCTTCTTGTTTTTACTCTATCATTATGGATACTTGAGTGTAGATTTAATGGGAAAAAAATGATAATCCAATCACAGTAGAATCAGGCTGCAGCATAAACAAATTGACAAAAAGTTGGAAGTCTAAAATTATATATATATATAAATGGTTTCAAACTCCGACGTATGATGCTTTCTGACAAAACAATCGCTGTCTGCGAGAAGCTGAAACCACAGGACACCCTCAAGACAGACACACACACCAACAAACTCAGAAAACTACAACAACACCAGAACAAACCCTGCCCCCCTTCACAGCCACACATGAAACAAACAGTGCAACAACATCTCAGACAAGATCCTCACCGAAGTCGAAACAATGTCCTTTCGAAAGAATTACACTTTGCTGCTTCGCTCCCAAACACAATCCCTCCAGAAACCAATCAATATGCGGAGTTGAACCAGCACTGACCAAACCAACCCTTGATGATGCTAAACGAATCAGACTCACAATCCACAACATCCTCTGCACTAAGAAAACCACCCAAAAAGCAATTTATCGCAAAAGAAAACAAACTGCACTTAACTATACCCTGGAAAGAAGACATCCAGCATAAAAATCCCTACCAGCAGAACAAGGCAAGTGACAGTGGTTATGAATACATGCTGACTACCGAAAGCAAGTTAACCAACCTACTTCTAAGACCCCACATAACAAACCCCTAAACACTGACCCCACCACCTATCCAGTAAAACACCAGATCCCAAAATAAAAGCCTCCCCCATCAGCAGAAGAAATCCAGCAAAGAATCAACCAGAGAAAAATGCATCCCATGCCCGAAGCTTTATGTTCTCCCCAAGATACCACAAAAGAAGGACCACTATGACAATAAGTTAGCCCACTAGGCTCACCTCTAGCAAAACATAGCGCAAATTTTCTGCCAAACAACTCCAGCCTTACGCAGAATCCATCAACTCAATGTAAGAAACTCATTGCCAGTTCAATCGAGATCCATAAGAGAAACAAAACTTTACAACCCAGGGCGACCTAACTAGTGAGCTTCGATGTCACATCTCTCTCACCACAAGTGCTATAAAAGAAGCTTGGAAAGCCATTTCCAAAACAAATACAAACCCCCGCCAGAGTACATCCTAGACCTTACCAACCACTGCCTATCCAATACCATACTTCACCTACAATGACCAAAAGTTACAAACAAATAGAAGGAGCACCCAGGGATCAACCCTTCTCACCGTCATCGGCAAACCTCTACATGGAACACTTTGAAACACAAGCTGCTGGAAAAATATGATCCACAAAGCCCCAAACTCTGGCTCAGAACCGTAGATGACACCTTCATAATCTGGCACATGGGCAAAGAAAAACTGAACAACTTCTTCAACACACATCAACAGGCCTACTCCGCAAAATACAATTCACTTGTGGAACAGAAGCCAACAATCAACTTCCCTTCCTAGATGTCTAAGTATACACAAAAATCCAATGGTCTCCGCTAGGACAACACCAATCTACCAGAAGAAAACACACACACAAAACGCGCTTATCTACACACCACTCTCACACCACCACCCCCAGCACAGATCAATTCCGAAGCCGAGACACTCATCTCCAGAACCAAAATGCTTAGCCGATGAACAAACACTTAAAAAACGAACTACAACACTTCACTAAATGTACTTAAGAGCGCAAGTGGATTTCCCAAAAAAAGATTACCCACCTAATCCAAAGAGAAACCCCAACTAAAAGCCAAGAACGAGAGAACAAGAGAATGGCAAATCCCTCCGTCCCATATATAAAAGGCACAATCAGACAAAACGCAAGATCCTCCAAAAACAACACTTAAAACAGCATTCTGCACAAAACAGAAAAATATCCACCTATCCTAAAGAAAACCTAAAGACAAATCGACTTAGAAAACCAAGGAGATACGAAATCCCTTTGCCACTGCCGTGCTCCACACAATACATAGGACAACTAACAGAAGAATAAGTGCACAACGCATGAAGAACACAAGAACTCAATTTCAAAAAGAACTGACCTCTTCCCGCGGTCCAACACCTCAAAGCTACAGGACATGAAATTAACTTTAAAAATAACCAGAACTATCGCCAAAACCGAACACTTCAACAACAAATAATCAGAGAAGCCTATAGAATAGAAAAAAACGCTCACACAGCATGAATAAGCGAGATTGATACCTCCCTACCTACTAGCCATTTGGAAAACCTGCCTCATTTAATAAACGAGTACGCTAACATGAAGAATGACACCAAACCCACACCCACAAAGACTACACAAGATGCTACCACCACACTTCCCACGTAAAAAAAAGACTGCACACCACACAGAAGATGTCGAGAAAGGCCGAAGAAGAATGTATGAGACCACGACCACACACCAGAGAAGCCGGTACCGCAGTGCATCACTACCCGCCTTCAAACCCCTCTGACCCATACAAGAAGCGAACCTGAACATCCACCCATGAAGACGTGCAATGCCACGCATGTGAAGTCAAACAACACGGAAAAACACCAAGTCTCACCAAGCTCAAAATCCCCAGCAACTAAGACTAACCTGAGCACAACCAGCCCCCACCTTGAACAGAACACCGCCCCCAGCCAATCAGGAAAGCCAACCCTCCCTACCAATCAGAACACAGCCAAACCCCCAACAATGAGGAACAATACCTCCACCCAATCAGAACACAGCCAAGCCGCTCCACCCAATCAACCCACTAGCAGTTAAAAGGAAGAAGTAGCTGCAAGCCTCACATCATTCTGAGAAGCACAGAGCCGAAGAAACAAGCTGAAGATGATTGAATGAGACTTCATCGAAATGTTTATTAATTTGTTTTTTAAAGCTTTTGCGGGTACTTACCATGTGTGGCTGTTCAGCTCCCTTTGGGTAATTATCCACGTCATTGTTGTGCTTTTTAAAAGTTGTAGTAACGTTTTCAGCAGACATCTCATGCTGCCATCATCAGGTTTCTGTATTAGAGTTTGTAAATGTGGGTCACAGTCTCACAGTCCTTTTGTTTTAAATTTGAGGCTAGCCTATATTGTCCAGGATGGTTTTTTTCTCATCCTGATTGGTGGGAGTCTTGGTCTGTGTTTCTTTGACTTGAGTTGTTTTGAATTGGTGTTTCTGCGTTCTCTTCTGTCTTTTTTGTGGCTTTGATTGGCTGGCAACCTGCTCCTGCACTGGAGGCTTTTCAGTGCAAGCTTGGCTTCTGTGTGAAAGACGGCTATTTATCTATCAGGAAGCTAGTTTCAATTGCGGTGCCTGGTGGGGTGTGTTTGAGTGGAGGTATCAGGGTGATGTCTGTTTGTGCCCACGTGTTTTGCCTGGCTTGTGGTGTGGAGATCTTTCTATTTGAGAGTGCGGGCTTCCAAAACGATTGACAGTCTGCTGGAATCATCTCTTCTAAATTCATGCTTTCAGGTCATTTTTGCAATCCTATGGCTTCTCTGATGATTCTGGTGGCTGGGGTTTTCTAAGTGGCTAGGTTTTGTGGGTGCATTGAGTTGATGTTGTTGACCTGTTGTTTTCATGTGTTGCGACTAGTTGAGGTGGTGTGTTCCAGCTTTTTTAACTGCATTTTTGTGTTCACTCCAAGGTGCGGTACTTATTCTTCTATTGCGTCTGTCAATGTATGTGGCCGGGCATGATGCACAGGGAACTTCTATATGCTTGTTTTCCAAATGCAATTTTGTCTTTGGGGTTTTTAAGGCGATGGCTGCTATTTTTTTGTCTGTTTTGAAGGCAGTCTTGATGTGATGCCTGTGTAGTATCTTACTGATTTTGTCCCCGTGAAAAGTATTAAGTACCCGTGAAAACTTAAAAAAACAAATATATATATATATATATATTCACACACACATATACATATTTTGTGTGTGTGCATGTGCGTATAAAAACTAATACAAAAAAATAAAAGAAAAAGCTAAAAATGCAAGAAAGGAAAAAAAGTAATACAAAAGGAAAATGATACAAAATATCTTTCATCTTCTTTACAGCAATACACTGTGTATATAAGTATAACTTATGTATTAGTTACAATTATAAATTTACTTCTTACTCTATGGTTACAGCATGACTCCTCTTTCTATAATCTTTGCTGTCCAATCAAAAACCATAAATAATAACTTCATTTTTTTCTATAGGGAATTTCCAATCAGAAATAAACATAATTAATATTTTCTCTGATCAAGGAAGTTAATTCTCACGAAGTTCCATCAACTTCAACAAAGCTCCCCCCCACCAAGTAAAAACTTGCAATAGAAAACAAAATACATTTTCCAGTATTTAGCTATTTTTCCTGGTATTTAAGTAGAAATATAGTACTGACATTCTGAACAATTTACTCAGAGAACAGACAAAAGCCCTCTTCAAATTCAGAGTTCGGGGAAAAAAATTGCAAACTGATGTCTCACCATGGCAACACAGCAGCAAGCTAGAGGAAGCAAGATAAAGTTGGAGGAAGAAAGATAAGTTGAAGAGAGTTTCCTAAACATAAAAACATTTAGGGACTGGAACAAATTACACAGGAAGTTGTAAAGTCCTCATCACTAGAAGTGAACTTCTTTAAAAATAGATTATTAGGTAAACATGTGTCAGACTGTTTTAATGCTGTTTTGTACAATGCAATAAGTAAGATTATCTGTTGTAGTATTGCACTAGAATTGAAGAATGGGACGACAGAGAATGAGGTGGCTGAATGGAGTCACTGAAGCAGTTGGCGCGAGCTTAAATGGACTCCAGAAGATGGTAGAGGACAGAAAAGGCCTGGAGGAACATTGTCCATGGGGTCACAATGGGTCAGGCATGACTTTGCAACTAACAAAAAATATGTAAACAATAAAAAATTATATTTAAAAAAAAGTAAAGTGAGAAGAGAGGATAGCCAGAACACTATTCTTTCTCCAGAGCTCAAGGCTAAATTGCTGGAGTTTGGAGGGGAGTGACTGGACTTGGTGGGAGTTCAGAATGGAGGTGGATTGGAGAGTGTGTCTTGTGGGTCATCAGTAAGAAAGTTGTCAGGATTCAGGCAATCACTCTAATTAAATCATGATTCTCCAGCCAAACATCAATAAACTTCAAAGGATTCATTAGAGGCAATATCCTGGTATTGCTCTGTATGAAGCCAATTCTGGCTTATGTAATTTACAGTCATCTGTGACCCTGTTTCCCCCCTTCCCCTCTGGGTGTCTCCAGATTCTCCAATTGAGCACATTCACAGGCTGGGTGTCATCATTCATGTTCTCCAATTAAATATATTCGCAGGCAAAAACTCTGGTATTTTAGTTACAATCTTTTAAAGAGAAGAGTTGGAATATACTTTCACTTTCCCCCTTTTTTATGGCAACTACTCAAACAAGCATAGAAATGTTTTATGAGTTGACATTCAGCTCCTCTCACTTCTTGAAGGTGACCTATATAAAGCAAAAACAAATTGAGTTCAGTTATAGAATTTAGGGTTGTGAAACCACCACCCCCAGGTTTGGTTGGATTTTCTGCATGGAATCTTGCTATAAGGCAATCAGCCTGGACGTTCCTACTCTTTACCCAAGATGCCTTTGATAATGGGTAGCCCTTCCACTTGATTAAGTTTTGGAGTTATCTCCTGTGCCACCTCAAATCAAGGATTTGCTGCACCTCATAATGGGTTTGGCCTCCTATGACCACAGGGTCTGAGGCCTCATGAGGCAGGAGCCTCAGGATCAATCTGACCACAGGTTTTAAGAAGTACAGTACTATGGAATACTGGATGTATCTTCCCTAGCAATCAGGGCAATTTCAACTGCACTGTGACTGTGTTGATAATCTTTAATATGGGGAATGGTCCCATAAACTTTGGCTCCAGTTTCTTGTTAGGGAGTTTTAGCCTCAGATATTTTGTGGAGAGATATTTTCTCCCCCATTTGGAATGGCCGCTGTGGGGCTCAGTGTTTGTCTGCCTGTTTTTTGTAGGTCTGCAATGCTTTCGCTAGTGCTTTTTTAACATTCTCCCAAGTTGCTTTCAGTGTTGACATCTGCTTGGTCAGGCTGACTGATGAGGGGGGAATCCCTTGGATATTCAGGCATTGGGACAAAGTCCATACCTCTCACTACTCTGAAGGGGGTTAGTCCTGTGCTACTGTGAACAGCATTACTGTATGCCCAATTGGACTGCTGATAATTCACATAGCACCCCAGGTACTGCTCTACCATGGCTGCCTGAGTTTCTCTCCATGCACCCCAGATGTTGGGGAGCAATCAGAGAGGCCGGGGCCCAGGACCCCAGTAATATTGATTTATTATGAGAGTTGGCTTGTCAGGATTCCAGCAATCAATCTAATTAAATGATGATTCTTCAGCCAAACTTCAATAAACTTCAAATAAACTTCTTCATTAGAGTGACATACTGGCACTGCCCTGTATGAAGCCAACCTGGCATACCTAATTTACAGTTATCTGTGACCCTGTTTCCTCCCTCCCCCCTGAGTGTCTCATAAACCAAATTCTCCAATTGAACATGTTCACAGGCTGGGTGTCATCATTCACTGTCTCCAATTAAATATATTTGTGGGCAAAAACTCTGGTATTTTAATTACAACCTTTTAAAGGTAAGGATTGGAATGTACTTTCATTCCTCCCCTTTTTTTATGGCAACTACTAAAACAGGCATAGGAATGTTTTATCAGTTGACAGAAGTTGGATGTGAATTTAATATAGCAGAGGGAAATGCAGGATTTCAGATTCGGGTTTTCCCAGATGTGCCAATATGACTTCTCTAATAAATTCTTACTTGGATGGACTTTATTTTTGAGTGCTTAATTGAGATGGAGAGTTTGGTTGGAATGCTGACATTAACCTGAATCCCCTAAAATGAAAATCACAGGGGCTTTCACAAACGCTGCCTGGGGTCCTGAGCTCTTAAATGCTCCTGACAAGCATTGGGAACATAAAAACTCAGGGAAGATGGAACAAGAACCAGAGACTGGTGAAGGGGTCCTTGGAACTGTTCAGGTGGAAATCTGTGAAATCCGTTGCTACCCTTTAGAAGCAGAAGCAACCACAGCTGAGGCTGCACAGGCTGAGATCTGCAGTGGTGTGAGACCCAAATAACTGATCCTTTGGCAGACCCTGCCAACAGAATCAGTATTGCTGTTTTCCCACCTTTGGGAGCACAGTGGCCACCAGGAACATTCAAGGAACTAAAAGGACTTTTCTCTAAAGAGCCAATCCTATTGCACCCTGATCCAAACAAGCCCTCTGGTATAGGCAGATGCCAGTTATATCAATGTCACCATAGTGCTCCTGCAGAAAAATCTGATGGGTCAGCTACAACCTTATGCCTATGTGTCTAAAAAATTGATGGATACAGAGCAGCATTGGGCCATATGGGAGAAAGAGGTTTTCATAGTTTATTGGGTCTTCCTCTCATGGAAACACTTCTTGGAAGGGAGAAAGGAACCTTTTGAAGTCTGGACTGACCACAAGAACTTAGAAGCGCTAAAAATGCCTCAAAAACTGTCCCCAAAACACGTCCGCTGGGCACAATATTTCAAATGCTTCAATTTTGAACTGAAGCATATTCCAGGTGAAAAGAACAAATTAGCTGATGCATTGTCAAGAAAACCTCAGTTTAACAGTAAATGAGAAAAAGTGATACATGTGATGGTGCCTTAATCACAACCAGCAACTCAAGTGATGACCCGAAGCTAAGCTAGGAATTTGGGGGATTCCATAACTGATCCCATTTTGGCAGAGATGAAGTCAGCCATCCTGCAGATCAATGGTTGAAGGATAACCCAAATCTAATGATGCATGATGGTCTAGCCTGGAAGGGCCCTACATTGTACGTCTCAGCCAGCATGACTGAAATGCTAAGACACTGCTATGATTCAAGGCTGGCTGGACATTTGGGGTTCCTAAAACCCTCCATTTAATGTGGCATCAAGTCTGGTGGCAAAATATGAAAGCCAATGTAGATAAAAGCTAATTATGTCAAAAGCTGCTCCACCTGTGTGGCAATGAAAATGTGACCAGGAAAACTGCCAGGTCTGCTGAAAACTGTAGCTGTTCCCAGCCACCCTGGGAGGAAATAACAATGGACTTTATTGGAGAACTTCCAGACAGTGGGGGAGGGATACAGTTATCTTGACAGTGGTTGACCTCTTTTCTAGGCAAGTGCATTTTACTGCTTGCCCTGGATTACCTTCAGCCAAGAAATTGGTGAAAATGTTCATTAAACAGATTTAGAGACTTCATGGAGTGCTGTCACAGATCATCTCAGATAGAGGAGTGCAGTTTACCGCTAAGTTCTGGAGGGAATTCCTGTGGTCCATTGGATCCTCGCAAGGGTTGAGTTTGGCTTTTTATCAAAGCACAAATGGGGCCATAGAACAAACTAATGCAATGATGGAACAGTATCTGAGGTGTTTCATGGACTACCAACAGAACAATTGGGGTGAGTTCCTGCCATTTGCTGAGGTGGCTTATAAAAACACAGTCCATAGTAGCACCGGCTTAACCTTGTTCCAGATTACCAGTGGAATGGGTTTTCTGCCAATGCCTAAACTGCCTAGAAAACCTCCCACCTCAATGTCCTTGACTGAATGGATGGACTCCTTAAAAAATGGGTGGGAGAATACCAAACACGCTCTTGCCCAAGTCGCTGAGAAATACAAATGTCAAGCAGACAAACACTAGTTCCACAAGCCCTTTCAAAGTGGGTGACAGAGTCTACCTATCGACTAAATATCTTAGGCTAAAATTGCCCACAAAGAAACTAGGTCCCAAGTTCTTAGGTCCATTCCCTCCAGTAAAAGCTATTAACCCAGTAACTGTGCAGCTGAGTCTCCTTTGCTTGCTGTGGAAGGTGCATCCAGTTTTCCATAGTAGCTTACTAAAGCTGGCTGTTACTTTCCAAGTAAGACCTAGTGAATGACTAGCACCAAAACTAATATTGGTCCAGGGAGAAGAGCGTTACAAAGTAAAGAAGATCCTTGATTCCAAGTTGCATAGGGCCAATTACAATATTTAATTCAGTGGAAGGGGTACCTTTTGTCTGAAGCCACTTGGGTAAAAAGTTGGAATGTGACAGCAGAAAGGCTAGTGAAACAGTTTCTAGAGAAATTTCCTGATGAGCCAAAGTGGCCCCCTGGGGGAGGAAGAGGTGGTTAGTTGCTGTAATTTCTAACTCCGTCACTTGTTTCATTTCAGGATGTTATCATCACTTGAGGGGATGCAAACTGTCTGCCCTGGATCCATCTAGAATCAGATTTGGGGCTTCTACAAGGGAGGATGGGTAACTGTGAGAACGAAAGTAAAGTGTCAAGAGAGGATAACCACAAAAACGTTTGTTTCCCAAGGTCAAGTCACTGGAGTTAGTAGGGGAGTGACTGGACTTGGTGGGAGTTCAGAATGGAAGTGGATTGGAGAGTGTGAGTTGTAGATCATCAGGAAGGAAGTTGAATGTGAGTTTAATATAGCAGGGGAAAATGCAGAATTTCAGACTCGGGTTTTCCCAAATATGTCAATATGACTTCTCTAATAAATTCTTATTTGAATGGACTTTATTTCACAGTGCTGAATTGAGATGGAGAGTTTGGTTGGAACATTGACAGAATATTTCCCTGAAGCAGCTTCTTGGATGAGAAGAGAAATGTTTTAAAAAAAACAAACTGAAGAAAGTCCCATTCCTTTTGGGAGTAGTACTCTTGGAATAGCTGCATTTTGATTCATCCATCTTGCTAAGTACCCATCATGATATTTTTTAAACCACAATCTACAGCCTTAATGCTAATTAAACTCTATCTGGCACTACATCAGTCCCAAAGAAATCAAGTTATGGCTTATGATCTATGATCCAGACATTCTCTGGAATAATGGATTCTTTTTCTTTTTCCTTCTTTCACTCTTTGCTGGTATGATGTCTGTAGTTCCGTTACAGTTTCAAGTAGCTGAATAGTTTATAAACATATTATTCTATATATATAAATTATTGCCAGCTATGTGATAAGAAGATAGCTCCTTTTTGTGTGGAAATAATTTTTCTTAATATGAGGAAAATTAAAATACTAGTTCAGATCTTGTCTATTCTGGTCTACCATGCAGACTTATTTATAGACTTTAAAAGTACATAACCAAATATGGTCAAAAGCTATTCAGGGAAAACAGATAAATATATTTACACATAGTTCATTTCCAATGTATTATTAAGAACACAGGACACTGCATCGGTAATTCACTATATTGTAGCCTGTGAAGCATTGAGCAAATTTGCCTACTTGATTGAGCACTGAAAAACTATCACCATATTAACAATGTGGAAATTCTCAGGATCAATGGGAAGTGAGGTTTAATTACCTAACTGCCTTGTAATTTTTAAAAAATATCTGCTTGCTTAATATAACAAAAAGAAGTCCCTAGAGGAATGCTTAAATATGCAGGCATATGTATGTCTGATACACTGACTTTCTATTAGCTTGCTCATGGACATTATTGTGCAGTGCCTCATCCTCTAAAGGCTAGGTCACACTGGCCGACGGATGCAAAACAAATGCAAAAAGGACACAGGGGATGAGCAAAATTTCAGGGGTGGCTCCCTCAGTTGTTATCCACTCTCAAAGATGCTCCAAATTTGCATAAACAGAACGGAAAACAACGGAAAGGAACAGACGTGGGGAGGATGGAGCGGGGATGTAAAGCAGATGTTTGTAGGAAGCCTAGCGGATGGAAGCGGATGGAAGCGGATGACACATCCGCAGGG
>BHFT01048255.1:0-16911 GCA_004320025.1 Laticauda laticaudata | reverse complement strand
TCGTTCCCATCAGCACGCCACTATCAAAAAAAAATCCCCAAGAACCACATATGTGAGCCCCAATTATGAATCCAATGCCTAACCTAAATAAGAATACTAGATAAAGCGATACAGAAAGAAGAGCAGCCCAAGAATTCACCAAACAACACCGCGAGCGAGAGCCAACGGAAAGAGAGTACACCCATGCGCTGCAACTTATATTTAGCTATCGGGACGCACATAGTATAGCATCTCTCAAGCCGAAAAAGGAAATAAACAGCATAACATATCCCCTCAGCAGATAAAGGAATGCCAACCCATAGGAAAATGGACAGAAAAAGAAGACGACGGTCAGTCAGACGAGACGACGCGCACATAAGAGTTGACAAACCTACTCTCAAGACTTCCCAATCAAACCATAAACAACAGACCAACCACATATCTGAAAAATTAACAAGAAGACAAATTATACCAGCCACGATAAGACAAAGAATATCAACAGCGATCATCCAAGGAGAAATCTTAGCGCAGATTGCCCCAGAACTGTCGGTCTCCCAACATAACACAAAGAAGGTCATACCTCTCACAGTGACATATCATGCATTCCATAGGAGCACACTACAAACCTAGCTAAAACTTAGCAAACAACTACGCCCCATGGCTGAAACCTGTCGCATCATTCTATTGTAAAACTCAATTACACTTCTAGAAGATGATAAGAGACTTACACGTAGAACACAGCAGAAGATCTGCTTGTAAGTTTCGACGTGGTTTCACATATTCACTCAAGTCGCGATAAAGAAAACTCTTGAAATCATCAAAAATAAATACCAACCAGCTAAACACTCATTGGAACCTAACAGAACATGCTTAACCAAACATTTCATACATACAAAAGGACAAAGATATAGCAAATTGATGGAGCCCCTAGTGGATCTCCACTGTCACCCCCTGTCTCATTGCAAACCTTTTCATAGGAAGATTCAAATCCTGGCCCTGGCTATCTGCCACCCACAAACCCAACTATGGCTAAGTACATCGTGGAACACAATTTTGTGATTGGGCCCATGAAGAAAACCTAACACAATTTCCTAACACACCTACAGAACCACACCCCAAAATCAAGTTCACCATGGAAACGGAAATAACAAAAACTGACCATGTGCGCCTAGATGGTACTAAACACAAAAGAACAGATGGCACAGCTGGGACACACCATATACCAGAAAGAAACCAAGCAAGCCGTCTAAGCCTGCAAGGCCATCGACCACCAACAACCCAGCACAGATAAATTCTGTGTCCAAACTAATCACACAGAATCCAAATGTCCTGGCAGACAAGACACCATATAAAGAATGAACAATGCACTTGATTAAGTACTACAGCAACGGCTTTCCGACAAAAACAAATTCACCAGCTTGATCCACAAAAAACACACAAGACAGAATAGGATCTAGAAGATCAGCGAACCTACTGAACAGCTGTCTGCCTACGCTAAGAGGTACTACAGGACTAACAATCCAGTAGATACTACACAGCATCACATCAAGACTGCCTTCAAAACAGACAAACCAATAGGCAGCCATCCTGAGTGAACCCCAAAGACAAAATTGACTGTGAACCGGCATATACGAAGTTCCCTGTGCATCATTTCCAGCCATAACACGTGGGCAGACTCATAGAAGAATTATACTCGTCTGTGTTCTGTTATAAAATGGTTTTATTCCTAATGTCTATTCAGAATGTTATGTTGGCCAGAAGAACTGCATGGGACTTGGTTCAACTAAGAACACAGAGAACCGCCGAAAGGCGCCAAACTCAAGTAAATTCATTGGCTACAGTCGACAGCACAGCCGTATATAAAGGCTGCCGCCGCCCTTGGGTGCAATACCGTTCGTTGCTGTAGACATATTGAATAAATACATATTGCTGTTGGAACCCGGTCTAGCCTCGCATTATTCCCGGACGGAACCTACACGAAAGGTGGGAGTTCGTTCCTAAACGTGGACTGTGACATGGCGAATTGAAATCCAGGCTAGAAGTGATTGGTTGCCGGAAATAATGCATCCGCCCACACACACTTCAATACCATGAATAGACGTTTCAATGTATTTAGAAAGCAATAATGGAGAGATCTCAGACCAGCGTAGAAGGGCTGTCTTCCTATGCATTGTGACAACTGGTGTTCAAGATGGCCAAGCATTGGCGAAGCCCAGAGACGTAAAACAAATGGACTTGGCCTCGAACTGCCAACGGTGCCTAAAGGCCCACTACGCACCAGTAGTGTCAAATCTCATCACGGGCATGAGTTCTACCGAAGGGACCAAAAGAAGGCGAGCCCTCGTGACTTGTGGCAGGCCTCCGAACTGCGGGGAGCGTGCGATTCTGAATCTAGATGAGCCATGCGAGATCGAGTGGTACTAGGCCTAAAGACTCTAATTTATCAAAGTAAATTGCAAAATAACCCATATAACAGTGGCTGAAGAATCGCAGAAGCACAGCCGCAGAAGCCGCGAAAAACGTCATTGCGGCCACTATTGAGAGCACGTATGAATGCCGAATAACGACGAACGATCCTACCGAGGGAGAAGCAAGTTCCCGGCCACAACCATCATGAAGATTTGACAAAACATCAGCAAGTCCAGAAAGATGATGACTGATGAGGGTCACCGCCGTCGCCAAACAAAAAAGGCGCAAAAAAAGAACTGGCGGATGCACGCTGTGAGTGAAACACCTACGAGCGATTGAAGATTCCTTGATGCCATCTGCCGAGCTTGTCAAGAAAACAATCGAGAAAGTCTGTAAGGATTGGCAAAAATAACAGCCCTTCAACAGATCATGTAACTCTCTCTCACCAGACTGAATCGAAGGCAAGCCGAGAGGATAAGTGGGAGTGCAACAACACGCCAGTAACCGAGAAGACCATCAAATGTCATTAATCGAGCGCTCAGATGGAAGCGAAGACAAAGTCAAAATCATGTAAACATCGTAGAGTAGCCCTGCGAGATGGAAGTCAATTAGGATCTTTCTATCAATGGTGTCTGGGACCAATCAGACACTGGTTCCCAATATATCAAATTAAAAGACCTCAGAACAAAATAACTCTCGAATGGCTACAAGGGAATCGAATCCCTGTGATAGTCTAGGACATTTTCTGAGTCGCTACAAAGCAGCTGTCGAAGTCCTGCTCTAACAATTAGTTGACCGATACCGACACAACGCCTCCTGGGCATCGAATGTTCGCAACCTTGGATCGGACATTGACCGAGGGACAAGTAGCGGGCACGTGGGAAGAAAGCCTGCTTCACACAGTTCCGGTAAGTTTTTGAAGCACCTAGGAGGTACCGGGGGAACCCATTTGCTTTATTTAGACCCCCAGTGGTCCCCTAGACGGATTAAAGCCAGACGAGCTTCCCTTGCGTATAAAAGCAAAATAGGAGAACATTGAACAAGTTAATTGAACAAGGGGTCTTGGAAACCTATTCGACCATGCTAGTGGGAGACGCCATAGTACAGCCAGTTAAACCTGACAGGTCGGTACCATCTGTGGAACTATCAATGGCTCCCTAACCTGAGCTACACAAAGCGCATAACCCTGTGCCGTCATAAACATTTGCTAACTTACTGCGGGGGAGGAAATTTTTTGCCAAAATGATTAGCCAAGCATACACAGCTTCAGTAGACCCATTAACAGCCGATGGCACAGACATGGGTACTACAAAGGGCATTCAAGTGTAACGACTTCAATTTGGAGTAAGCGTTGCCCAGGCATTTTCCAAAAGCACTCATGGAACGGTCTGTAAATGGATAAAGGGGTCGTACCATATTTTGAACAATGTCGTAATTCGGCTAAAGATACGAACCCAACGTAAAAAAACTAGAGAATGCTACAATATTTAATAGATCTGGCCTGAAAGTTAAAAAAGAAAAGTGCTGTTTTAATGACTGATCCGTGTCGAATTTCTGGATAACTTAATTGACGGAGAGGGTATTAGGTTTAGGCTATTAAAAGACGCAATCCCCACAACCAACACAATAAAATTGATTGATGGCTTTTTGGGTTAATAAATTTTCTATAAATTCCTCCCCACAAAGCAATGATAGAGAACCATTAACACGTTGCTGGATAGAAAACTAATTGGACTTGTGGTCATAAAACAAAAGGCTTCCAGAGAATAAAAAATTCATTAACTCTCAACACCGTTCTTATTCAGTTTAGTACACACACTCCATGACAGGTCACGCTGCGATCCTCACCGTTTGCAGTTGGTGCCATCCTAGCCAACCAATTCGCCAGATGGAGAGAGGCACCATCGCTTTCTTCAAGACTCTGTCTAAAAGCAGAACTAACCTATAAGTCCAACTAGACAGAGAAGTCCCGTGGCAATTTTGGTTCGACGGAGTGGAACGTTTTCACGAATACCTCTATGGAAGAACATTTTCCAATTGTAACGCACCCATAAACCGTTACTAGGATTCTGGCGGAAACAAACCTACCACTGAACATTTTTCCCACTGCTGGATGACTCAGCAGGTAGCGAATTCCTAGCAGCCTACTCTTACACATGACACACTGTACCCAGGAAGCAAATCTCCCATGCAGACGCATTAAGAGAGACACCATTGCTAATGGACGGAGGAGTACCCGGCGCGCAACAATGACCCCTGCAATAGAACATGCCTCGAAATAACCATTCTGCAAATGAATGTTGGCCTAGGAGACCACTAAGGACCGCATGATTGCCGTTTTTAAACTGGTAGCGTATAAAGGCTGGCGAAAACCAAAAAACTGAAAACTTTAAAACTTCGGACAGACAGACTGAACTTTCGATTACAAAAAAGCTGTTATTGTGGGGGTGATAGGTGTAATTCCCTGCTATATTACAAAACTAAAATGTTGGCATGCTTCATGGGGGCACCCTGGTTGTGTAAAAATGAAAGTGAGCTAGAAGCTATGCCTGGTGGCCTGTGTTTAGATAAGGAATTGAATACTGGGTGCTACAATAGAAAAAAAATGCCACTGAAATGCGAAACCAGGGCTTCCCCACCCAGCACCCTAGGGACTGGATACTCCATGAGGCCTGGTCTTGGATCACTATTGACTTCGCGGTCTAGGGGCACAACTTTTTGATTTCATAGATGCATATTCAAATGGTTGGAAGTTTAGTGATGGTCATCTAACGACAACCTTAATGCGAGTTATTAAACACTCAACAACTATTCGCACCCATGGATTGCGGGCGTCTAGGTCCAACAAGGGCCTCAATAAACGCTTACACATTGAGCAGTACCTAGCCTCCCTTGGTATACCGCCATGCACTAGACCCGCTGGCCCACCGGCAGCAAATGGTGGAGCGCCGAGAGAATGGTCAGGTTTACTTGAAGAGGTTTTAGAAAAAAATGGACTCGGGGATGTCCAAGTAAATCAATGTCTACTCCCCTCCACATATAATCCCCAGCACGGTAACTAACAAAAGCCCGTGGAATTGTTAATTGGGGAGAAATAGGTCACAATTAGAATAGGTGTTACATCCAAAACTACACTTTGAAAGACCCCCTGAATTCGCTCCAGCCCGTTTCCCACGTTGAAATCGGCAACCTAGTCTTACGAAAATTTCATCGGGACACCTTATGGCTTCCACCACAATCACACAAAAATAACAGCGTCGCGGTTCTACAGCCTAACTGTAGATGATGGCAAGGGAAGGAAGCGTACATAGACTTGCTTCGTTCCGAAATATTGACGAATAACAAGTAAACAATCCCAAATAACTAAATCGACGGAAACAAAACAAAGAGGGGGAAATACAGAAAATAAAATAAAGAACCTTTTAAAATAACTCCCGAAATTAAACTAACAAAAGAGCAAAAGAAACTTACGTTGATGAGACTTGCGGAAAAATCCAGACGAGAGAAACCCGTCCTGGAAGGGCCAGCAAGCCAAGCTTCAACTGCCCAGAAGCCAGGACGGGGCGGCCAAAACCACCAGTTGAAACAATCATGCGGTACAAAATGGCTGACTCACCCAGGCGTCCTGGAGAAGAGCGAGAGACAGCAACCCATGCCGAACCGGTTGAGACTTCAGTGAAATGAACCGCGCCAAGTCAGTATAGTCAGAAGAATCCACCACCTGCGCAACTACGTCAACCCTTACGAGGACTAACTAAAGGGGAGGGTGTTCCTGTATAAAATGGTTTATCCAAATGTCTCAATGTATTGTCCAGAATAAGCTGCATGGATTGGTTTCACTAAGAACCAATCCAGGAGAACACGAAAGGCGGCAATTCAAGTAAACTGTCATTGGGTACAAGCGGCAGCAAAGCCGTATATAAGGCTGCCGCCAGTTGAGGAAACCGTTCGTTTGCTGTAACTATTGAATATAATAAATTGCTGTTGGAACTGGTCTATGTATTCTTCCATACGAACAGCCTGGTGAACACAAAAATGCAGTAAAAAGCTGGAACACACCTACTCACTGTCTACACATGAAAGCAAGGTCCAACATCAACTTCAATGGCACCAAAACCAGCCATATGAAACCGCCGCCACAGAATCATCAGAGAGCAGCAGAGATTGAAAAAAACTTGAAGCTATGATAGAGAGATGATTCCAGACTGTCAATTTTGGATGCCTGCACTTCAAATAGAAAGACTCCACACCACAAACCAGCACCTGGGCATCAACAGACTCCTCTGATACCTCCAACTCCACAACCCGAACCCGCACCAGATGCAACCTAGCTTCCTAATAGATTGATAAGCCATCCTTTCACAGTGAGCCAAGCTGCACTGAAGCCTCCAATAACAAGGAACAGAGGTGTTGCCAGCAATCAAGCCACAAAACAGAGAGCAACCAGAAACACCAATCAACAAACTCAGTTCCATAACAAGACCAGACTCCACCAATCAGGTGTAGAAAAAAACATCTGCACAGCAGTGGTAGCCTCAATTTAACCAAAGTTCTGTGATGCCTGACCCATCATACAAACTCATACAGAAAGCTGATAGTGACAGATGAGATTTGCTGAATGTTGCTACAAACTTTTAAAAAGCAACTACGATGAATGCGGATAATACCCAAGGGCCGAACTACAATTCATAGATAGATAGATAGATAGATAGATAGATAGATAGATAGATAGATAGATAGATAGATAGATCGATAGACAGACAGAGAATATATCTATTCTCTGCGTCCTGAGTCCCAGCTGATTGGGTGGGTTTTCTTTTGTTGCACTGCAGAGGAGAATGGAGCTGGAAAGAAGGTTAGTGGGGTGGGGAGGGAATGGGATTTTGTAATAACTTTCCCCCTGGAGTGGTGGTGGGAATGGAGATTGTATAGTATTCTTCCCCTGCCACACCCACCAAGCCGGTAGTAAAAACTTTTGAATCCCACCATTGACACTGCTGTCATCTCAATTGCTGATATCTTAAGCCTATCCTGGAAAGGTGGCCTCGTAAGAAAAACAGAAATGTCTGGAAGGAGTGGTGGAATGTCCATACCTCATGCCTGTTCCCATGTTAAAGAAGCAGGTAAGAAAAGAGATTATTTTTCAATTCAGTTTGATGAGTGAAGAAATTGTCTTGCAGAAATTGTTAGCATTGCCATGGAAGATAATGGGATCAAGATCAGAGTCAGCAAACTATTACTGGCCACCATTTTATTTACTCTATAGATTTCAGTGGATTCTAGGTAATAGCTCAATTGGCAAAGAATCTGATCTAATTTATTTTTGTTATTTGCAATGGCTATACTTTTAAAAAGTAGAGTGCTGATGATGTTCCCTAGTTTGGATAATGAAACATCTTCAAGAAAACAACCAAGCTCAGAGAGCACCAAGGACTCCCCTCAAGTCTTTCTATGTTGCCTCACCATGGAGCTGGTGGAGGGTTTGCTCAGAAGAATGAATGAAAATACTGGGAGTGTATACCAAGAATTTATAATCCCAGCAGGGTCACCTACAATATGAAAGGATATATATTGCACAAAAGCAATACAGGAAGAAGTTGAACTTCAAGAAGTTGAAGTTGCCCTAAACAACAAGGGCATCATATCACAGTGAGTGGGAAAAGGGAGCATTAAAGTACTCTGTACTTTACCAAGAAAATCACATGGATAGACAAGGTGAAATTATTGATAATATAGTGCCCTCAGATAGATTATGGACTTCTCAAATCAGACAGTACTGACACTACTAGGAAAGAGCAGAATATATATTTTGGAGTATTAACAGAGTTTATGACTTAGCTAGATTCCCATGCAGGAGGCAAAATCTGAAGCTACGAAAACAGAATTACAGTGGGAAGATGAAATGTAAGAAGCATGATCATGGGAAAGTTCAGCAGAGAAAAAAAATGAAATCAATTGATTACATATTAACATCTTAGACATCAGAGAATTGGAGTGGGCTGGAATTGAACAAAGAAGCATGTTGTTTTCTATTCATAGCATGAGGACAAGGAAAAAAATGTTGCTGTTTATTTTTAATCAGATAGGATGTTGCAAGGAGAAGAACTTGGGTGCAATGCAATCAGGATCTAAATAATATCACTTTCACTTTACAGACAACTCTTTGCTACCCATGTTCATGCTCCTAATTATTGATATAGCAGAAGGGAAAGTTGATGGGTGCTATAATTACATTCAATTCAAAATTAACACAGCATATAAACAGAATTATAGCTGGAGACAGCAAAGATGGAAACAGTAAGAAAAAAAATAGTTGGATTGCATGGCCTAGGAAACTGAAGAACTATTTATCAAGTTATACCAATCCAATGATTTTGTCAGTGTAGCATAGTCTTCTAATAGCCAAAATGATGTCTATACAATGGGCATCATAATATAGAGCACACAGAAATCAAATAGCTGTTTTCCCCCAACAAGGAACTAAAAGAGTTCAGTTATAATAACAGCAATTCCATGGCTGGGGTTTGACTGTAGATCAGTTCACAAGCTGCTCAAATGCAAGTTCCAAGCTAAAGTAGCAGGAAAAGGAGACTGAATTATTAATTTGTCAGAAGATCAAAATTCATTTGGAAAGTACCAATTTTCTCGGCAATTAATAATCTTGTGTCAAAACAAACAAGGAAACAAAAAAGATATATACTGTAAGTCTGTGTCTGGTCTTACATTCATCGTTAAAGAAGTGAGTGCTCTGCATCCAGAAGCTTTTTGTGATCTCTCCAGCATCCTACTTCCCTGCTAAAACTGACAATTAATACTCATTAAAGATAATCCCAGACCATGAGTACACCAGTCAGCTGCTTTCTCAATACAGTACTCTCTGGTTTTCCTTCAAACAGATAGAGGACAGGATTCCTACAACACATGCTCAGAAGACACAACAAATGATAGGAAACAAAATGCAGAAGGGGAGTCCATTATCTGTTTAACCTCTAGACCATAGACATTCTTGTGGCATTGCAGACTGAATGACAAATCTGTCCAGCTTAAATTGAATTCCTACCCTCTTTATTGAATTCCTATGAAGTACATAAAAGATAGCAAATAATCACAACTGTTTCTAAAATAGACTGCTCTTTTGCGATTTAACCTTGAATGTATCTAAGCACTGGCCTTGGGGCTCTGATGAATTTTGTTCCTTCCACCTCATGTCATCAACACAGTTGATGAACCTTGGTAAATGAAACTATGTGAGGGGTGTGTGTGTGTGTGTGTGTGTGTGTGTGTGTGTGTGAGAGAGAGAGAGAGAGAGAGAGAGAGAGAAAAGGGAGGAGCGGGGGGGGGGGCAAAGGGAGAAATGAGAGAGAAAATGTGTGTTAGGAAGAAAATCTATGTATGAAATGAAGTACTGTTTAACTTAATTGCTGGTGCTTTTATCCATCAGTCTTGTGGTCTTGCAAAAACTTTAATCTTTGTATTTTAAAGAGATTGGAAGACATGACTAAGTGCTTTTTCTATTTTTAGAATTTGTTGGGAACATGAACCAGGGGGTTTGAAGATAAACTCTGAAAACAAATGGATTGAGTGGTGGATCTAGTTGGGTAGAACCAATTCCAATTTTAGCTGTAGTTAGTACAAGGTTGTTCTGCTAGCAAAAAATACATTTATTCTGTTGAAGGTTTCTCATCTGGCTTGGGTTACAGATCATGGCACAATTTGTTTAGGTTTGGCTTAATGTGATATATGAACAAAGTCACTGTGTTTCTAAACTATTAATTTAAAATGATGTATAAAACAGGTTACTAAGGCTTAGCCAAGCCTAGAATTATGTGCCAAGAATTTTTTTGGGAATTCTTAAACATTAGAATCATTTTGTATCCAGCAGCTTCTTTTGGACTCATCTGAAGAGCCTTGTATAACCTGATATACATTAAGATGTGATGTCCACATTTACTTTATTAATTCCAACAACTAATATCTTTTTTCTTAATTGTGGAAGATATACTGGAGAAAGACAACCTCTTTTAAAGATATTTTCTATCTCTTCCCTGTGCATCTTATTTCCTTATTGGGCCACTTACTTCTCACATTTCTTATGAGATTAAATGTGGAGATTCAAGTGGCATAAACTGCAAAACCCAGCACCAAAGGTGTTTAGTTAATCAGAGGACTTACTGACACTTTGGAAGCCAAGAGATGTAAAATTTTGCCAATACACTTTTTGAGATGCAATATATGATTTAAGTGACTCATATCACCCCTGCTTGTGTTGGCACAAAATAACATTGCCATAACTTTGGCCATACACTTTTCTGAACCTATCCTGCTTCTATTGCAACTCCCATATTCTCTAAAGTGATTGTACTGCCCATGAGTTTCAGGCAGAATGATGGTTTTGGCCTCTGGCTTTGTTTTAGTTTTGTTTACTTTATTGTCTTTGCACCTTGTACAACAAAATCAAACACCATCTTCAGCGCACATCATGACCATGACCATGAAAATAAACACAAACACACATCCTTCACCCTTCACACATTGAACCGGAAACCCCCGACACCACATCAATACTTGCTGCCATAAGGGTAAGTCTCTTGTCACTGAGCAGCTTGAGATACCATCTTGGCTTCTCTAAGATGGTTTGTCTGTCCCTCTCCCCAAATTCCATTGGGACACTTCTCAAGTTAAAATGTGAAATAAAGAAACTTATAGAAAGATGTCTCTCAGTCCTTAATGTCAATTTTGAAGCTATCTTTAGCTTACTAAGCAGTGCCAAACAGATTCCTAATTCAGATAGGGTTTGGGTTATTAATCACATATACTAAGTCCCAGGGAGACACAGGGAGGAGACAGACTTGTGTGTCCAACTATATATTTTTTTGTCAGGAAAACTCAAAATGACCAGGATTTAGGCAACCTTCCAATGAAGAGGATTAATTGAAACAGACAATCAACAAAATTGACACGAAACAACAAAATTAACTTCTGTTTTATTTTCCAAGATACTATGCTAAAAAATAATACAATTGCTATGTCCATTGTTAATTTAACATTACAAAACTTATCTAGTCATCTAGATTTTGCAGCCCAAACCTACGATTCCTGTTTACCCCATTTTGAAATTATGCACATATGCCCAGTCTTTTGTGAATAAAGATGTCTGAAGATCTACAGAGTGTTTTGTTCTTTTATCTACCTGTTTGAAAAGTGGACCGGCTGAAGAGAGCTATTAAATTAAAAAAAAATCAGGAAGGGGAAATGATGGGTTTGAAATAAATTCAGGGAGCACAGCATTAATTAACAGAGCCAATGCTGGGAGAGTGGTGGTGTAGAAAAGTCATTGACAGTGGAAAAGACACATATTTCAACAAATTCAAGCCACTTCTCTGATTGTACCTGAAAGAAAGCATTAAATTTCACTAACAGAATGTCTGACAAAGCACTTTAGAACTTAAATATTTTAGGATTTTGGATTAAGGGAGGGAAAAAAAAGCTTTTACTCCAGTACACAGAGCCATGACACAAGATTGTTTAAAATGTGTGGTGGGGATCAGGGGGAATTTGGGGTTGCTCAGCTTTATGACTTACAGCTTTCAGGAAGAAAAGGCCACATGGGGAAAATTAGCAATTCTTTACTTCCCAGCAGAATTCTCTGCTTCTCCTCTTTCAAGTTCCCACCTCCATGCTAAGGCAAAGGCCCAACATTGCACTTCCTAAGCACAGTATGGACAATGAGCAATGCAACAACTTGGGCTTTGAACTTGTTTTGGGAGAGAGGAAGAGATTTAAATCACACTGTTTATGTTGTTGGGTGATGATGATGGTGGAGATTTAGTTTCTCTCATAACGGGAAAAAATGATCAAAAATAAGAAAACAATCACTGTTTGAAAGTGAAAGAAGGGCACCTCCCCCTCTCCCCCAGCCTTTTCCCCACTACTTTGACATCTCCGTGTTTTTTTTTCTTTTAGCTGCCGTTTCTGGGATAGGTGATAACTGCCAGTAATAGGATTAGCATTGATTTCTTTAGCAAGAACAGAGATGTGGCAGTTCCAGCCATTTACTGAACTGCCAGCTTTGAAATATATAAAATAGTGGGGAGGGGAAAGGAAAAGAAAGAAAAAGAAAGAGAGCTGTAGAAAAAAGCCTTTTAAAGATATGAAATCATGTGTGAATTAAAATACACGCACCATGCTTGTGTAAACTAATGCATGGACACACATGGAATATATGTGTGTATACACACACATGCATTTCCATCATACACTTATAGAGAAATATAGGGTGCTTTTTGTGGCTCTGAGATAAAAGATGAAAAGGACTGTTTGTGTTCTAAGCTTCAAGAAAATGTTTCTAAAATCATTTTACTTTCTTCTTTCAATTGCTAATTTTTTTAAAAAGCTAATCTTACATATTTACTATTGTATTCTGACTTTTTAAACCTTGAAATGCAAGCAATAGCAAAATAAGAACATTTGGAGGGAAAATAAGTAGATCAGAGGAGGAAGTACTAGCTATAATGGCTGTTGGGGTATCAGAGTCAATATTCACCGTTATTCTCTTTATTTTAAATTGTTCTCTTCCCAGCCCAATTCTTTCATAATCTTTTTTAAAAAACACACACATACCCCACAATGGAGTACACTAAATTATTGCAAATCAATGCAGAGCCTATGAAGTAAATAATCTATTTCCCTTCATCTTTAATGAAGTTGGAATGCATCCTATATTCACAGAGACATGGTTGCTGATGTGAAAGCCAGAACCAAAGTGTTGCACTGCATAAAGATGGCACCATCACAAATCTCTTTTATGAACTTTGAAACAGCTACAGAAAAACACTAAACCACCTGCTACATTTTACAGTTATGTAGTGATCACCTGACATCCATAGGCTTATAAGTATAATAAAATAATATAATTTTATGTTATAGATTGAGTATATATATATAAATCCATCTATAGAAAAGAATTTGTAAAGAACACATTTGTTGTCCTTGCTTAGGTTGATCAAATTGTATTTTGTGATGCTTCTTGTGTTATCTTTTCATAGGACAATTAGTTGGTCTGGCAATTGTAGTGCATAGTATAAAAAAAAGATGCTAAAACTGGTATTTAATTAGTCAAGAACTCTTACTTTTGCATAAACGCATATACAGTGTTAACTGGTACTAATTTGAAAATAATTGTAGGGATTAATGAATTGCTAGATATATGCTTTGTAGGCATGTATAGTTAGAATTTCCCAACTCGTCAACAGTTGTGCTCACACACTGGTTAACAAAAAGAATCCTTGCTGAACCCAAGTCCTTGTTCCTCTTTCACACATTTATCAAATTAGTCATCATTAGCACACTTTACTACAAAGGCTCAACATATCAAGAATGCACACTAAGCCCTTTGAAGAGATTACTTTTTTAGAACTTGTATTTTTAAGCATTTTAATCCAGTTCCTCACCCCAAAATGTTCTCACAAGGCTAGCAGCTCAGTTTACAATCTAAAAATGATATAACAGAAAAGAAATAACAAGGAAACAAAGAAACAAACCTCCACAACATTTCTTAAAACCAATGGCTATTTTTAACACTTACAGTTTTCAATTATACTTAGGAACTCATTGTCTGATTAGGAGTCAGTGATTCTCCCTCAGATCAACCTGTCTCACAGGGTTGGACTTTTGGGGAGAGATTGGGTGAGGAAATGTTTTGTGCTTCATGTTGAGCAGCTGGGGAAGTCGAATATTTATCATTGACTAGAATAGCAACAGTTCAAGATGAGGAATTGTTAACAAGGCTGGTCTTTTAGTATGGATGATGGAGTAGCCCTTTTATTAACTTCCTTGCTAAAGCTTGATGAAATTGTAATTTGTAAGCTATTAATAAATGTAGATTGCACATTGTTTAAGACAGAGTACTGTTTCCTGCTTTCTATAAACTGGAATTTATACTGATGTTCATAATCAGCAAAAATTCTACATCCTTTTACTACTCTATAATAATAATATAGCTCAACAAAAAATACTTAGGTCTTATGATTTTAGGCATGCTATACAAAATGTTCTGTAAAATCTTGTCTTATTGTTAGTATTCAGCTATTTACATCATGCCTTTCTAGCCAGAGAACATGGACTACCAGGAATAAACTACATAATTTTTCAATAAGGCTGTACTTGAAAATAGTTTTTAAACATCTATGGAGAAATCTGATTTTTAATATAATGATTTGCAATATTGATCTAATTTTTGTAATGAAAACAATATCTCTTCTTTTTCAACTTGCTTCCTCCACAATTTGATAATCCTGAAGCAACTGACTCTGGTGAACCTCTATCAGCCAATGCTTTCAAGAGTTTTACTCTTTTCCTTTAGTTGCCCAAATAATATGACACCAGATAAGCTACAATAAACATTTTGGATCTGGCCCACATGTGGCATAATTTTTGTTTGGATGGGTGTTTTTGGTCAAGGATTACAAGGGTGAAATTTATCTGCAGCAAATTACACACAGAAATTTCAGATGACTTAAAACTTGATTGTTAGTGATATAGATTACATCAGAGATACTTTCTCAGGTCTTTTTTCTGGACCAGATGGTATCATTGAAGGCAGAAACAAAATTTAAGCCTTACCCATTCCAGAGATATTATCACGCTTCCGGGGAGGAGCACTTTAAAACAACTCCTGCCTTTAAGGTCTTTAATAATGTTTGGCACCAGATTACACAGTTACAGTAATGTACTTAAGATTTTTACAAAATGGTTATTCCTCAGTAATCAGGATGTTGTGGGACCTCAGCACCTGAAAAGATATGGACATGCAGTGTTTCACATGGTTGAGGGGAATGGTGGGAGGACTGGGGCTTACCCTGAATGGTGCACACCTGAATTCTATGCTTGATAAAAGCAACTCGAAATGATTATATTTAATATTGGAATGTTAGATCCAGTCAACAATCTTCAGTGGCATAATCCAGTGTTCAATATTCACCAGTGATGTCTTTTTTTATGGAGAAAGGGAACATAGAAGGACTAAAAGGTTTTAACAGAGAATATATTTTGTGAAATAGTAAAAAAATAAGCTGGTTGTTTCCTTTATTGGGACTTTTTTTCTACATGATAATGTACAAGAGAGAAATGGAATTATAGATTTATTGGGCATTAATGGATACATACCCTTTGACAGGCTTTTCACTTTCTGAGTTTCATTTTTTAGCTAAAAGCTAACCTATTCTGCTTTTGAGCCTGGGCAAGTTCTGCCAAGTGCTGATACCTATTTATCAGTAATAATTTGGAAATTGTTGATAAATCAAAATTGTAGGTTCCGTCAGAACCTACATACTCAAACACTTGATTTTTTGATAAACATTCCCTCTTCCAGAAATCTTTCTGTTTTGTTTCATTCAGTTTAAATGGTTCCCTAAGCACCTGTGTTATAAATCACCACAGAGGTGGTGTGTGGTAAATCCTTTTTTTTTTTTTAACTTAAATCCTTTTTTAAAAACTTTTTCAGTGCTCAGTTTTAAAGATTGAGATNCCTTTTTTTTTTTTTAACTTAAATCCTTTTTTAAAAACTTTTTCAGTGCTCAGTTTTAAAGATTGAGATGTTTGCCTTGTTTTCGAGATTTTATTTATAATATCTGACTTCTGTTTTCCAGGATAACAATTCAAAGTGTATTCCTTGATCATTAATAAATTGGTTACATTTAGAGTGTAATTTTTCTTTACTGTTTTTTTAAAAGAGCCGATGAAAAACATATTGCAGGACTGATGCATCTTCCTGAATAATATCCTCTAGAGAAGACTTTCATTCTGGAGGACACCGAGGGCTCTTAGCTTAGAACAACAAAATATAAGCAATACAGCCATCTTTATCTATCTTTCTAGCATTTATATTAAATTGGAGTAGGAAATGAGACCACCTTTGATTACTTGTTTGTTCTTTTTAAAATGTTGCTTTGTTGCTGGTGCTATAAACATGTTATTCAAGTGTGACCCATTAGAGAGCAATATTCCTGAAGACTTGTTTAGTAGTGATATATACCCCTGACAATTTTGGAAATCACATACTGCAAACAAAGGACATACAACAAATGTGTTTGTGCCTGGAGAGGGAAAGTTCTGAACTACATTTGAAAAAGAATTTATAGTCTTTTGTTGCACTTTGTCTTGCCAACAAAGAAATCCATCCAATTGTAAAATGGTAGAAAAGGAATGGAGCACTTTGAGATGATGAAAAGGAAAAAGGATTTAGATTGGCATCCGTCTGGATATAAGAATTAAGAAAGAGGGACTGTGAAATCCAAAGTGAGCTAAGAATTGTCAACCTATGAGATAGTAGAGGAAATAATGTCAGTAAAGCCCCTGTCCCACTGCACTAACGGATGCAAAGAGGATATAAACGTTAAAAAAAGCTTGCCATCTGTTGGAAAACACGATGCATCCATTGTGTAGTCACTGCATACATGTTTCATACGCTCTATCCCTCGAGCATCCGTCCACTGAGATTTCATCCGCGCAAGAAGTTTTGAGCTG
>BHFT01048250.1:0-16096 GCA_004320025.1 Laticauda laticaudata | reverse complement strand
TGTGTGTGTGTGTGTGTGTGTGTGTGTGTGTGTGTGTGTGTGTGTGTGTGTGTTTGAATTAAATGTTTACCAGCCCTTGCATTTCATGAAGCATCAAGATGCCTCAGAAAATATTATATTTAATCTTATATTGAAACCATTAAATTTATAACCTAAGACATTCCAATTATAATAGTGGCTAGAATTGAAATAATAATTGATAAATGCTGATGATATATTTTATTAATAATTATCAATATTCTATTCCAAATTTTATGGCTATTGTACAGCAATCTGCTTGCTCAGGTAATTGGAGTAAATGTCATATGTTTCCTAGACATTTTAATGTATCTATAGAAATCTGCAAGTACTGATACATCATTTGAAGTCTGGATTTTTTTCTAGATAATTTTGAATAATTATCTCCTGTGTTTTTGATAAATATAAATATTTCAAACACAATTCTAAGTTAAGATTGCATACTAATAAAGTATAAAGTAATATAATAAATTGATAATATTGTTATAAACAAATGGATAAAAATCCTAATAGGTTTTTTAAGAAAAGATTATTTGTGCAAATGAATATTACTTCAAGACTGCTGTATTTACTTATAGGAATATACTTGATAATACTGTAATAGTTTTTCAAATGGATTAATAAGTGGGCTAAGAATGTTCCATGGGAAAGACTGATTTCCTAATTTCCTTTATTTAAATTAGAATGGTCATATGATGTTAGAGATTTCAAGTTTTCTTATTTTCTTTTTAATCATTGGCCATATGTCTTTACTTTTGTTTCTCCATGGAATTCAAGCGATATATTCCAAAATATATTATGGACATAGTAAGAATGTTATTATTTGAAATATCTGAGGTCACGATAGAAGATTCACTCAAGATTCTACTATACGTCCAGCATAAATGGTTGCAAGACCTATTTGGAAAATCTTGAGATGAAAGTATAATTTTTGACTTTTATTCAAATGATAAATGTTGGGATAATCCCATTCAGAAAACTGTATAAAAATCTTTTATAATTCCTTTTTAAAATTTATTTAAGTTTATGGGCTAATGGATATTAGTAATTTAGATCAGCTAATTTTAACCACTAAATTACTGCAAAAGGAATTGACATTTTTAAAAACTGCAGAATACCCAAACTTTCAATTAAATATTTGTGGGTTTCAGAATTAATCCAATTACTGAATTCCTGTTGGCTCTGAACTACAATAAAAGAACAAGAAATAAATTAACATCCATCAAAGATGCCTTCAGAAGAGACATGATTCAGTGAACAGTTTAATAGGCAAATAGTATGTAGTACATTTCAACCAAATGAAGCAACATATTGGAAACATTCTTTTTAAAACAGGCTTTGAAATGATTATTACAAAATATTTAAAGCTAGTGAGTATTATTATCCATAAAAGACTAAATTTAAATTGAATTTTCTGTCAGATAATTTATAATAATCAGTTATATGCTTCTAAATTTCAGCTAATAGTAATATTTGCTCACCCACTTTTCTTACTATATGTCTATATTGTTTGATTAATGTTATATGAAAACATTTTAGTTTTATTCTGGATTAGAAGTATGTAGTTTATTAAATATAAGCAACAATCACCCAGCAATTTGTAATTTTTAAAAAATCTGGCTATTGCAGAAGGAATCAAATTAGTTCATTTTTTCAGCCCTTTCTATAAGCCAATGTTAAGTTTAATATTTGGGGAAAAGACCAAAGCACGGTCATCTTGACCATTCCCTTTTCAATACAAATTAAAATAGAATAGAATAGAATAGAATAGAACAGAATAGAGTAGAATAGAACAGAACAGAACAGAACAGAACAGAATAGAATTCTTTATTGGCCAAGTGTGATTGGACACACAAGGAATGTATCTTTGGTGCATCAGCTCCTAGTGTACATAAAGAAAAAATAAAATTCATTCATTAGGAATCATAAGATAAACACTTAGTGATAGTCATAGGTTACTAATAAGCAAATCATACTAGGGAACAAATAAAACAATATAAACTGTAAAGATACAAGTAACACGGTTACAGTTATAAGTTCGAAGAGATAAATAATAGGAAGGATGAGAAGAATAATAGTAATATAGTCTTACTGAATAGTTTGACAGAGTTAGGGGAATTAGTTGTTTAGCTGAGTGATCGCATTTGGGGGAAATTCCTCATGTCTAGTTGTTTTTGTGTGCAGTGCCCTATAGCATCATTTTGAGGGTAGAAGTTGAAATAATTTATGTCCAGGATGTGAAGGGTCTGTAGATATTTTCACATCCCTCTTTTTGACTCGTGCAGTATACAGGTCCTCAATAGAAGGCAGGTTTGTGGCAATCGTTTTTTCTGAAGTTCTAATTATCCATTGAAATCTGTGTCTGTCTTGTTTGGTAGCAGAGCCAAACCGGACAGTTAAAGAGGTGTAGATGACAGATTCAATAATTCCTCTGTAGAATTGAATCAGCAGTTCTTTGGGCAGTTTGAGTTTCCTGAGTTGGCACAGAAAGAACATTCTTTTGTGCTTTTTTGATGACTTTTTATGTTAGATGTCCATATTAAGTCTTGAGATATGATAGAACCTAACAAATTAAAAGTCTCAACTGTTAATACTGTGTTGTCTAGTACTGTAAGAGCTGGTAGTATAGGAGGGTTTTTTCCTGAAATTTACCATAATTTCTATGGTTTTGAGTGTGTTCAGTTCGAGATTGTTCTGGTTGCACCACAAGGCTAGTTGTTCAACTTCCTATCTGTGTACAGATTCATTGTTGTCTCAAATGAGACCAATCACTGTTGTATCTTCTGCAAACTTCAGTAGTTTAACAAATGGATCATTTCAGATGCAATCATTGGTATATAGGGAGAAGAGGAGTAGAGAGAGCACATAGCCCTGGTGGGCTCCTGTGCTAATTGGACAGTTATCTGATGTGATTTTGCCTGATGCTTCCTGTCTGTTAGGAAGCTTATAATCCATTTACAAGTGCGGTCAGGTACAGCCCGCTGATTTAGTTTAAATTATAATTAAGGTTAAATTATAGGGATATTTTCTGCTAGCTTTAAATATGTGTGTTGTACAGCTGTTTTCATTAGTGGATGCTGCAGTTCATATTTAATGAATGTCACCTGGGATTTTGTTCCCAAAATATTCTCCTTTTCTAATATTGACATAAAGGTAAAGTAAAGCTTTCCCCTTCAAGTCATTTCTGACTCTAGGGGGCAATACTCATCTCTCTTTCTTGACCAAGCAAGCTAGTGTTGTCTGAAGATATTTCTGTGGGCATAACTATAGGCTGAGGCACATGGAATGCTGTAACTTTCCCACCAAAATTGTATCTATTTTTCTACTCACATTTGCATGCTCAGCAAATGTGAGTAGCAAAATTGCTAGGTTGGCAGAAATTGGGCTGAATAAGCAGAGTTCACCCCATCATGCAATACCCAGGTCTTGAACCCAGGCTGTCAGTTTTCCAGCTGACAAGCTCAGCATCTTTACCACTGAACCACCAGACCCCCCCCCCTTAGTATTGGCATATGAAAATACAATTCAGAAAAATCACAGACACAATTCAAAACATTTTTCACTCTGAAAATATGATTGAAAATATAAAAATGTAAAATATCATGAAAGAAGTCAATCCTCCTATAATTTTAACCAACTTTTTATAACCTAGGAATATTCAAAAAGAACTGAAAATAATTCCTAGGAGGGAATCTGTTTTAGATCAGGATTCTGAGTTCATAAACAAGGTAATAAAATTATTTTCTGTCACTATTGTGACAGAAAAGCTTACAACGTGAACAACATGTGAAGAAAAGCTTACAACATGAAACATATGACACAAATGTAACAGAAGAAAATACAGTTGGCTTTTTAATTATATCCTCTCTGGAGTGTGTGCAGAACAGAGGGAGAGGGAGGGAGGGAGGAAAAGAATGGAAGCAGATTCATCAATGAAACAGCCGCATCGAACCCTGAGTCTAGGATGGGAGGGATGCAGAAAATTCCATCAATGCAATCAATGCTTTTGCCCCCTGCAATGATCCCCCATTATATGCTTCATCCTCATGTTTGTTTCAGCACCATAGAGAGCAAGGAGAGGGGGAGATCGAGACAGACAGAGAGAGAATGCTAGAAGAAGCCAGCATGAAAGGAGTCAGCACAGTGTTCCGACAGAGAGGCAAAGAAGGGGAAAAGTTGAAGTGCGACGAGCAAAACCAGGCTCTCATCCCCCTCCCTATTTTTCCAAGCTGGCACAGTGTTTAGAGAGGGCGCTCATCATGCAGTGTTAAGCAGCAGGGGCTGATTGAACTGCCAAGTCACAGCAACGAAAGGTGCTTTGAAGAGTCTGTTTCCAAATCCAAGGAAGATTGCATCTGGGCATCTGGCATCTGAGCAATTAGTCTCTCTCTGTTTATCTGTCTGTCTCTCTTTTCCTCACCCTCTTTTTACCAAATCCCTCTGAAGCTGATCTTTCACTTTCCAGTTTTTCCAGGAGAACATTGGCAGTGTTACAATTGGGGTTCAATCCCATTGTAAAAATTTCTTTGCCCTTCCTTTTCTTGTGGGATTATGTGGCTCTCTGGTACTACCCTGATGTGACTTTCTGACCCCCCTCTTGCTTTGGAACCATGGGCATCTTTTGGCCTTCTGTTGGATTTCATGTTTTCATAGTATTGTATATCCAGCAAGGACTTTCTTCTCAAGGTAAGAGCCACCATTTGTCAAGACTGGTGGACAGAAAAAGAA
This sequence comes from Laticauda laticaudata, assembly GCA_004320025.1. Taxonomy (NCBI): domain Eukaryota; kingdom Metazoa; phylum Chordata; class Lepidosauria; order Squamata; family Elapidae; genus Laticauda; species Laticauda laticaudata. The sequence continues at coordinate 11,350 of BHFT01048250.1, read as the reverse complement.
CATTGGGATGGGGGGGGGGGGTNACATTGGGATGGGGGGGGGGGTATTGAAATAAGCACTTGTATTTCCTTGTTTAAATCTTATTAACACTTACCAATTAAAAAGGGGGAAATATGTTCATCAGAAGTGAATATAATATAAATATGTGCATTTAGTTTCCAGACATATATGTAGCACAAAAATCTTATAGATGTATTACTGTTTATATCTGAGCAGTGCTTTCATTTAAAAAGAAATTGTTAGTTTGTTTTCTAAACATAGAGGTTATATATGTAATTTTCCAAACCTTCTGTTCAGAATTCAGGATCCTGGAGCATGTGGTAAAGTGAATTTGTTTTTCTGCTTTAAATAGTACAATCTTTTTAGAACATCACTCGCTCCTCTATCCCACCCCTCTCTTCTGTTTTCCCCATAATCCTATGTTCATATTCTCAAACCTTGGTTTTTCCCTTTATTTCTACAAAGACCACTCCATTTTCTAGCCCCAACTGCTCTGACAAAAGCACCATCTGCATTCCAAGTAGCCCCTGCTCTGCAGAATCCATTCAGTTGTTTGAGACTTCAAAAGCTGCAGTGTAAATTCCAACACCATGGCGAAAAATCATTTCAGGATACTCCTCCAAATATTGTACAGACAACCAGAAATGCCATTAGCAATTTTTGGCTTGTTTATTTGTTTCACTTTAGACAGTGATGGAGCAGGAGTGATGGAATAATAGCCAGCAAGAATATGATTAATTTTTCTTTTTTTACAAGCAATGATTTTTTATATTAGCAAGTGATTGAGAGTGGGATAGTTTCTTTTCAAAAAAAAAGGGGGGGGGAGACATCTCTGAAAATGATACCTGTGGCTTTTTGCACTTTAACTATTTTAGAAAGTGAAAAGCAATCAAGAATTTTCTCCAATAACACAACAATGAGTCACAGGATATAATCTAGCACGTATGTGTGAGATATTGTGGAAGTCTTTTCAACATGCCCACTATGAATCTGTCATACTGCAGAACTGAATGGTCATTGGTGCTTACTGTCCAAAAACTGAAAGCAAGATGTGTGGGGCTTAACTGAACAGATTACTTTCCCAATGTTCCTATGAGAATATAAAGGACCTATGCCAATTTTTTTTCTCAAATGTGTATTAAGGAAATATGTTCTTGATTTTGTGGTTATTCAAAGAAATAGCCATATTGGGGTGCTGGAACTGAACTAATGAAGTGAAGTATTTCAAGTGTTTGAATCTTCTGAACTCAAATATTATCTATTTTTTATTTAGTGTGGTATTTCAAACAAAATTGAAAATGATATGAAATAAAATCTAACCACAGGGATTTTTATAACAAATAAATGCCTAACACACTTTTCAAATCCTGTTTTTAAAAATAGGAAAAAAAGAAACATGCTATTTTGATAATTACTCAATAGGCAAATATATGAAAAAGAAACATTTGGATTGCTTAATATATTTCACTAATCCCTAAGGAAAAATATTTAAATACTGCCTTCCATACAATGCTTACACTTCATTATATGTGATTGTGCAAATTTGCCAATGGCTGTGATTCGTAGACAAATATAGAAGAAAAATAAAAGTGATCATTAATACTTCAAAGGAGAACAAAGAACAGAAAAGACATGAACATTAGTACAAGAAGAAAAAGAAAGAAAATTGGGAAAGAGAATACTGCAATCGTGAGTGTGTGTAGCTGGGTTTAAGTCTTACTTAATCAACTAATTGGGTACATGCACAGTCTTCTGCATGATCACTCATAAATATGATCTGGCGAATGCAGTGCAATTTATTCTCATGTACATCTATCTGTATAAGACCATATTCCAGAGAAGGGAAATAAAGGAAAGGAAATGAATAAAAGGGGAAGTAAAGAAAGAAAAAGAGAGAAAGAATCCTAATGAGACCTGCTTTTCTTTTCCAGCCAAATTTACTGAATTCCCTCAAAATGTCACAGCTCCTGAGGGGCAGAATGTGGAGATGTCTTGTGCGTTCCAGAGTGGCTCTGCTTCAATGTACATGGAAATCCAGTGGTGGTTTCTGAGGGCAACTGAAGACCAAGAAGCTGGAGCTGAAGTGACAGATACTCAGGTATCAACTCACAATCAAAGCATTCCCTAAGTAGCTAGAAAATAGATATTCAGGTTTCAGATTTCTGGTTTTCCCCAGATATGTAATATACTCACTTACTAGGAGAAGTAAAAAGAAATCACTGAGCTAACCCCAAGGAACAAAGACCTGTTATTTCTAAGCATGAGTAAAAAATATAGACTCTTAAAGGAATTAATTTTGATCAATGCAAAGCATATACTTTGAGAAAGAACTTAATAGATTCAGTGTCAGTTTTATTCCTTATATTGAGACAGAGTGAAAAATACATATTTGCATTTTTCACTTTATGTACTTTTCTTTGCAATGTTTTTGTTATGTCCAGACAGTTTCAGAATTCATTAATATCATCAAAGTAAGAGGTATCTAATCAAATTAGCTAGATAGCTACAGGTAGTTTTCAACTTATGATCACAACTGAGCCTAACATTTCTGTTGTTAAGTGAGACATTTGTTAAGTGAATTTTGCCCCATTTTACAAACTTTCTTGCCATAGTTGTTATGTGAATCACTGCAGTTGATAAGCTAGTAACTTGGTTGTTAAGTGAATCTGGCTTGCCATTGACTTTGCTTGTCAAAATGTTGCAAAAGGAGATCACATGACCTTGGGACACAACAATGGTCATAAATATAAACCAATTGCCAAGCATCTGAATTTTCATCATATGATCATGGGGATGCTATAAAGATTGAAACTGTAAAAAAAAAGGCTATAAGTCACTTTTACTGTGACTTATTTTAGTGTCATAACTTTGAATGGTCACTAAATGGACTGTTGTAAGTATTGTAGACTGTTGTATAGCAATGAGGAATGGCTTTTGCTATCAGTAGTGAGTTGAACATGGATTTGTCTTCCTCAAAACAAAACCTTGATTTTTAGATAAATTATATTAATAATTTAAGCTTCTTGGATGAGAAGTAAAACATCTTAAAGAAAAAACAAAGAAAGTCCAGTTGCCTTTTGAAAAAGCATCTTTGAAACAACCATGATCTAGATGACTGAGAATCTCCATAAACATTTGATTATTCAATACAATCCTCTTAAATTAAAATTTTAATTTAGAATTAATGATGGCCAGTGCCATTCAAACCTGTTATAAATTATTGCATAAAATTCATTTTATATACAGGACTTTCAAAATATTCCTATGGAATCCAGATTAGATCCAGAATATATTAGAACCTTTCAAGCTATTCCCAGACCAATCTGTTCAGCCTCAAGATTTTTTTTTATTTTAAGTAGTAATGGTAGAGAATGGATTGAGATTGTAGATTTGTTTCATATTATGATAAACTGAAATAAACTCTACACTGAATATTTATTATTACTTATTCATTGATCAGCAAAGTGCAGAATCGATCAGCAAAGTGCAGAATCAATTATTCATCAATTAGCAAAGTGCAGAATCAGTTCTGTATCTCAAATGCTCACAACAATACAATAAACTCATTTTCTGCTTCTCTCTCAATTGTTCAAAAGAGTAATTCCAGTGGAGGTAAATATGTCAGGTCATAGCATGTGCCTGATTATTAAAGGCAGTGCTTGGTTCCAGTCAGATTATTCTTTGGCTCTATCTCCCCATGGACAAATCTTTGCCATATATTTCAGAGTTTTTGTTTTGCTTTGTCTTGCTTATTACCTAAACTGCAGGTCTAGTTTAAAAATATTGGTAAACTAGACTGGTCATAATAATAGAATTGAAAATAAAAAATGGAAGAATCTTCATGAGGATATAAATTAAGCTACTGTATGATGAAGGCCTCTTCATTGAAGTTTATTGACCATGATCTCTTGTGGTGGACCAGTGTAGCTTAATTAACCAGTGTAGTTATTTAAGAGAATATGGATTTGAATGAGTTCTGCTAGTCCCTGGGATGAGGTAAGGACATTCTTTGAAGCAACATTCTTTTATTTAAGTGAGTAGATACTCTAATGCTCATAGTAGTCAATCAGATGGCTCTCAGAACAGCAAGTTTGATGTGAAAGACACTTTTTACTTGCCAATTGCCATCAGACTTTTAATAATAGGCTACCTCTACTTTGCTGTAACTACTAACTATGAGATCCCTAACTATGAATTTGGCAAATACATTCTTAACAATAAAAGCCATTATCACACTGTGCAACAAATAGGCAAAGCAGGTGTAGGAAATAGGTGAGACACATGTATGTTATACTGAACCACAACAGATTCTCATAACGATTTCATATAGATACTATGCAGTCACTTTGTGTCCCATATATCTAGATATATAAGCAAAGACTCAATCTCACAAACATTCTAGCACATTCAAAAGTCTTTAAGTTGTTAGATGTTCTTGCTTTACAATCTTATAGATTGGATTTGGAGTGATTTGAAATGATAAGTGATGGGATTTATTTTTTACATAAGAAACTTTATACCTTCAATATGTAAAAACAGTTATTCATTCCCCAACAGGTGGAGCTATTACCAGAGAGAGACTTAGACAATGATGGAACAAAGATAAGTGTAAGTCTATGACAAGATATAGAGTATTTCCTTTTAAAAGTCTGTCCACTTGCTTTATTCTCTTTAATTAATAACTACATCAAAACCCATCAGTCTTTGACTAATTAATGCCTTTCCATGTCTTTGGGATAAAAATCACAGAAGCTGTAGATTAATAAATTGCATTTTCTTGAAAGAGGCAATAGGTCTCATATCTTCTTCAGGAATTACCACCTCCATATGGACATATTGGCAGTAAAGTTGTCACTGCCATCCTCTTAAAGGGAAATTTTGAAGGTGCCTTCTTAGCTGAAGTATCTAAAGGAATGCCAAGGAATACATCAGAACAGTTTCCATAAAAAAGTATCTTGGTATCTCGAAGAATTCTACATATTTCTCGATCCACAGACAATACTGATACAGTTTCTTAGTCAATCCATGTTGAACATGCTTTTTATCAGGACTGAATATTTTCCTGACTGCTGAAGGAGCACTCCACCATTATATTGTTTATATTTCTCTAAGCTTTGCAGCATGTCCACATAATTGAAGTGAATTATTTGTACTGTATGATATGCCAGCAACAAAACTGTCTTCAAATCAAATTTGAGGTATTCTCTATTTTAATTTTTTTTTTCATGAGAAGGAATTCATTCTGTGAGCATTCATCTGAAAGATGTTTGGGAGACTATATAAATGCTACATAAAAATCCAAATGACAACAAAATATTGCTTTAGAGTCATTTCAGAGTTGGGCCTCTAAATCTCATAAGTAAGTAAGTAAAGTAAGTAAGTAAACTAAATAAGTAAATGTTTATTGATATTATAAACAAGATTCTTAGAATAGTATTTTTAAGTCATGCCAAAACAATTTTAGTAATGTGTGTTAATATTTCACAAGAAGTTCATTTTTGTTGGGAAACATAGCCTGTAAAAATTGCAATAAATCGGTAAGATTGCTATAATAGAGGGAATGTTTATCTCGGGGGGGACCTAGAGCAAGATCAGGTATCATAGTGATGAAGAGAAAGGGAGAAGATGTTTAATATTGGTGATGTTTTCCGGTACCTTGAGCTCATACCCATTCCCTAGACAGCATATCATGGGGTCCAGTTGCTGCTCTGAATGCCAGGTTGGTCAATAATAAAGCTCCTCTTGTTCAAGATTTTTTTGAAGAGAAGTAAGCCAACCTAGTATGCATTACTGAGACCTGGTTAATCCTGGAAGGGGGTTGTCTTCTCAGAGAAACGTTCAGCCAGGTTTCAGGTTTGGCAACAGGTAATATTCCAAGACAGAGGACGTGGGGTGGCAATAGTTATCAGAGAGTCTTTTTCAGCTTTCAGGAGTCTTGCTCCACAAATCTCTGGTTGTGAGAACCTGTTCCTGAAAATGGGTTCAGGGGATCAGATGGGATTGTTGCTAGTATATCTCCCTGTTGTGCAGCAAACTCCTTGCCTGAGATGCTGGAGGCTGTCTCGGGATTGTTGGTGGAGTTCCCCTGACTTATGGCTCTGGGGGACTTCAATCTGCATAGAAACAGCCCAGGAGTTCATGGGCTGGTGGCCATGGACCTATCTCAAATTATAACTGGCCCAATTTATGCCAGACTTGATCTTTTTGTTGGAACAATACAAATATGATCTGGTAATATTATCATCCTGGTGATGGACAGATCACGCTCTGGTGTCCTTGAGGTTCTAGTATGCTTGCCCCCCACCCTGCAGGCAGTCTGTACCCATTCAGATGGTCCATCTCTGGTGACTGATGGACCTTGATGGGTTCCAGAAAGACCTAGGGGATATCCTGGAGGTGTTGCTGCATCTTCCTGTTAAAGCTATGGTAGGAGCCTGGAATTTAAAGGTGGACACAGCTTTGGATAGGATTGTGCCCATGCAGCCTCTCTTGACTCATTGCTTCTGACCCTCCCCATGATTTACAGATTCTGAAAAGGGAAAAGAGATACCTAGAGCGCCACTGGAGGAAGACAGGAATGATTCCGACCGGACATAGCTTAGAGCCACTATTAAGGGTTACCTCATGGCAAGGGACACAGTGGCTCAGTCACTAAGACACTGAGCTTGTCAACCAGAAAGGTCAGCAGTTTGGCGGTTCGAATTCCTAGCACCGCGTGATGGAATGAACTCCTATTACTTGTCCCAGTTTCTGCCAACCTAGCAGATCAAAAACATGTAAAACTGCAAGTAGAAAAATAGGGACCACTTTGGTGGGAAGGTAACCTTTTGTGTTCAGTCATGCTGGCCACATGACCATGGAGATGTCTTCGGACAGCGCTGGCTCTTTGGCTTTGTAACGGAGATTAGCACCGCCCCCTAGAGCCAGAAACATATGTGCGAGGGGAACATTTACCTTTACCATGGCAGTAAGAGTGGGAAAACAGCAGTATTTCTCTACTCTTATTGCATCCTCAGAGTGCTGCCTGTTTTGGTCACCCATTCTCTTCTAGGTCAGGGGGGTTTGGACGATCCTTTATAGGGCCAGGCCAAAGAATTTGTTTGGTACCTGATGGTGTAAGTAGTAACTGCAAGAGGCATCTAGGTATCCTAGTAGACCACCACTTAAATAGGAGCCAGTAGTATGCTGCAACTGCCAAAAAAGCCAATACTGTTCTGGATGCATCAACAGAGGGATGGTATCAAAATCATGAGAAATGATAGTACCACTTTATATTTTAACAAACTTCCACCCATTGCTTTTTAACCTATACTCAGGTACTTTGAAAAATAAGTCTATCCTATCTTTTCTGTGACAGCCCCTCAAATTCCAGCTATCATGTCACCCCATAATACTTACTTTTACTAGGTTAAACATACCTCTTAGCCGTTCATCATATAGTTTAGCCTCCAGAACCTTACCAAAACTGTTGCTCTTCTCTGTACTTTTTCCAGGGCCTCAGTATCTTTTTTGAATTGTGTTGAACAGAACTGATGCAGCATTTCAAATGCAGCCTTGTATGATGAATAACTAAGGGAACCAAAAAAAGATAAAGATTAGGGATGACATGATAGCTGTCTTTCAGTTCGTCAGGAGCTGTCACAGAGAAGAGAGGATTGACATTCTTCAAAGTATCTGAGGGCTAGACAATAGACAACAGGTGGAAACTCAGAGAAATCCAATCTGGAACTACGAACAAATTTCCCTACAATGAGAACAATTAATCAGTGGAACAGCTTACCTCCCAGAGTTATGGCTGCTCCATCACTGGAAGTTTTAATGAAAAGATTGGATAGCCATTTGTCCAGGATGGTATAAGGCATGCTGCCTTGGGCAGGGAATGGGCTAGAAGACCTCCAAGGTCTCTTCCAGGCCTGGATTCTGTAATCTTATTATTCTGATATAGAAAATTGAAAAACTAGAACACAATTGTATATTAGATTAATTTTCTTAAAATATGATTAAAGACATACAGATACGTCTTTTGGTTATGCTTGCTGCATTTTTTTTTAATTATTTCATGCAAAAACAATTTTAAAATACCCCATCTCTGAATTTCACTGTGCTATTCTTTATTTATAAAATGAAGTGCATTTTGATGTTTTGAGAGGAGAAAAGGAGAAAAATTATCTGTGAAGAATTTAACTCAGAGTCTTCACAGGATTGGCATGATCACTTACTTATTTGTTGTGATGTGTGGATGAGTCCATGTTGGTGAATTAATAAAAATAGCAATGGCACTTAGACTTACAGTATATAGTGCTTTACAGCCCTTTTTAAGTGGTTTACAGAGTCACCATATTGCCCCCAACAATCTGAATCCTCATTTTTACTGACCTCAGAATGATGGAAGATTGAGTCAACCCTGAGCCGGTGAGATTCGGACTGCCAGCAATTGGCAGTCAGCAGAATTAGCCTACAATACTGTATTCTAACCACTGTACCAACATGGCTCTCTGATCACTGATGACCAAGTGATGCTCCCATTGTTTTGAGACTGCATCCAAAATGCCTATGAATATTGGTAGTAATTTTTCTTTCTTTTGCCACGGTCATTCTATTTCTATTTGCAGGTCTTTGTATAATGTTGTTTTCTCCCTTTCTTTCTTTTCTATTCTCCTATCTCCAAGTTCTGCCAAGTCCATTACCCAGAGTTTTGTTTTTGTTACCAGCAATTGTTAAGTCTGGGGTGTCTGAAGTCCCAGAGTATTTTAACTGCTTCATGTTCTATTACTAGTTCTATTTTATGGTACCACTAGTTCTTTCTTGCAGGCAAATTAAATTTCTTGAAGATCTTCCAATGCACAGATGTTGCTACTTTGTCACGCCATTAGTCAGTCTGTGTGGTCTTCTTGCAACAGTTGCAACTTCTTGCAACTAGCTAATTCACTGTTTCCTCAGCTTCTTTGAAGAGATGGCACTTGCTGTCTATTGTCTTCTCAATTCTGGCTTTGGATGCATTTATTCTTATGGCTTTGTCTTGTGAAGTCATAATAAAGCTCCTCAATCTCTTTTCTCATCTTTCCTGTTCTTAGTTGTTTCTAGGTCTTATTACTATCTTGCCTGCTATTTTCTTCAATGTATTGGCCATGTAATGCTTTGTCTTGCCCATGACTCTTTCCTGTTCTTCATTTGGCCTTTCTTGTACACCGGTTTGTCCTCTCCAGTACTCGGTAGGCCTGGTACATTAACTTCAGTGCATCTTCTTCACTATCATTTTCCAATACCCTTTTCTTCTTCTTCAACTGTCTGATGTACTTGCAATATTCCATGCTTACCCGTTATCCTTGATAAGTAGGATCAGTCAATATTGTTTCAAGGATGAAAGGCATAATTCACTGTCATCATTTTTTCCAGTCTTCCTATCCACAGCTTTTATTATCACTTAAGTCCACCCATTATTCCAGCTGTGTATCAGATAAATGGAATTGCCCAGATGTTAATTGCCTAAATAGTATTTCTTCTACATAGTTTGGACTTTAAGATCTTCACTCTCTGAATATATTCACTTCTAACCTTTTTCATGGCTTCAGTGTGCTTGATGTTGTCAGCTTAAAGGATGCCCAATATTTATAGTAGTCATCTTCATCCAGACTTTTGATGTTATTTCCATAGGGCACCTTGATTCCTTCAGTTTGCACTATTTTCCCCATTTGACAGTGTATAGCATATTTGTCCAGTCCAAACTCCTTCACAATATCTTGTCTATATATGTGGACAACGATGACCATGATTCTGTTTCAGATGGTACTTTTCCATATAGCTTCAGATCATACATGTAAAAGACATGGGATAGTCTAGCAGATGTTTTAATGTTTGATAGCCATGGCCCAAGTTAATCAGTGCAATGATAAACAGTGGAGATGAAAGTAAGTCTCTTTGGAGATTCATCTCTTGAAATTAACCTCTCCCAATCTAGAAACCATGTCTTTCATTATGCCACCCGTCTTTGCACAAAGCTTCTGATGTATCTACTGACTCCTATTATTTCTAGGCACTTGATTATATAATCTTGTGGGAGAGAATCAAATGTCTTTTTATAAACAATCCATGATCTATTCAGGTTGGTCTTCCTTCTCTTGCAGTTTATAAAAAATGTCTTGTCAATTAGGAGTTGATTTTTTTTTCTGGTGTTTGGATGATTTCCCTTCTGCTCAGATGGAAAGAGTTTGTTTTCAAATAGATGCGGTTGGACTATACCACACCAGTTAGCAATTTGAAAGTTGTAGGTAGGTAGGTAATTGGCTTGCAGTCGCACTGCCCCTGGATATTTCAATATCCAGTAGGTTTTGCCAGATATTAGCCACGCTTCAATTTCACCTCTCTGCAGTATGTTGTTAAGCTGCTTGGCAACAATTGAGTATAGATTAATCAAATGTTTCAACAAAAATGCATGCAATTCATGTTTATTGGTGCTAACCAATTCTTGATCATGATGTAATTCCAAACATGCATATGCAATGCGACTTGTTCATTGTTTTTCTTAGATAATGTTCTAGGGATTTTTTCTGGCACTTTAACTCCCGGATATATTTTTGGAGATGGTCCACACACACACACACCCTTCATTTCATTCTTATTGAACCACCACTGTTGTTCTGCTCTTGCAATTCTCCATTTATTGCTCTGATATATCTTCTTCCACTGTTCCCTTTCTTATGCATAGTGGATTCTGAGTGAGAAATGAATTTTATTCAACATAAAAATAAAATTAATAAAAAACAAAATGATCCCCAACAGAGATATTTATTTGACCATAATCCTATCTGTGTTTAAGTATAACTGAAATTATTCTTTTTTAAAAAATATTTTTTTTATTTTTATATTTTAAAAAACATATTTTTGGTGAACAATGTGGTTCCAGGTTTTTACATTTCAATACAAACATGACCATATCTACATATTCATCTTTCATATTCAATTTTATATCAATATTATTACTTATTCCATTTTCCTTTAAATATTCTTATGTTCATTACTCTTATTTTATCTAATTCCAGTTCATATCATAGCTTCTTTCATTTTTCTTTAAATATTCTCATGTCTTATTTTACATATATATTTATATACATATACATTTATATGCATGGTATTCAGCTTTGTTCATGTATTTTCCCACGTCATTATAGTTGTGCTTTTAAAGTTGTAGCAACGCTTCTGCCATCAACAGGCTTCTGTATAGTGTTCGTCTGTGAGTCAGACTTTCACAGTCGTTTCTGTTTTAAATTTGGTGATAGCCTACGCTGTGCCAGAATGTTTTTTTCTTCATCCTGATTGGTTGGGAGTCTTGGTCTGTGTTTATTGGTCTTGG
>BHFT01048248.1:9083-35481 GCA_004320025.1 Laticauda laticaudata | reverse complement strand
TTCTCTTTGCATCCGTTGGTGCAGTGTGACACGGCCTTAAGCCATCGTAGTTTACTAAAAGGATACTTTTTATCAGGGAAACATGTTGCAAATATTTCAATTAAAATGGCAATTTTCAACAAAACTTTCATAAATGTAACTCTCTACCCCACAGTGTGACTGTAGTGCTCCTCCACAAAATATCCATCACATTGTATCCAAATGTCCATCAAGAACTTACACCAGGCCAATGTCTGATTTTTTTTCAACATTGACTACCCTGTGCTTGAATGGCTGTGTAGTCTGAAACTACTATACGTACATGGATTTGCCATATGCTAAATAAATAAATAAATGTATCAATTTTAAACTGCTCAGGTTTTACTTTATCTTTTCAGATTGAAAAGAGAAAAAAATGCTGAACAAGTGTGTCAAGAGCAGATACACAGTACCTGTGGACAACTCCTTAAACTAAATGGGCTTTTTCTCAAGATTGCATTGTAGTTGCAGAGGATACAATCTTGTAAAAAGACATATCTGCTTTAAGGTGCTACATAAAATGTCCCTGCATGTTCTGAAATCCCTGTTCTCCTTGGAATAAGAAACATGATATAATCCTTCCAGATTTTTGGCTAATCTAAATCACGAGGTTCTTCCTTCGTATAACAACTTTTGTATTTTTAAACACCTGCTGCTAACATTCCCTATTAGCTAACAGATAACAAATAATCAGTTGGAAGGGACCTTTAGGTCTTCTAGTCCAACCCCCTGCCCAAGCAGGAGACCCTACACCATTTCTGACAAATGGCAGTCCAATCTCTTCTTGAAAGTCAGAACTGTTAATTGGCTTGACTTGTTTGTGGACCACACAGAAACCCAGTCGGATCTGATAAATAACAGATTATCAGAGTTCGAAGGGCCTTTAGGTCATCTAGTCACAATCCCCCACCCAAACGGGAGACCCTACCTCCATTTCTGACAAATGCAGGTCCAATCTCTTCTGAAAGTCTCAAGTAATGGCACTCCACAATTTCCAAGGGCAAGCTGGTCCATTGGTTGTTGCTTCTCACGGATCAGAAAGTTTCTCCTTATTTCCAGTAAATCTCTCTTCGTTGTATGTCAGTTTCCATCCATTCTTCTGTGTTCTGGCCTTCTGGAGTCTTTGGAAAATATGCTTGAACCCACTTTACACTGCTCTGTGGCAGTTCACAATATTGAAGATTGCTATCTATGTTGTCCCTAGGTCCTTCTCTCTTACCAGACTAACACGAGAGCCAGTTATGCATGTAACGTTGGTCATTATGTATTTTAGAGTCTCGCAGCTCCCCTCAATTTGTCCTGGTTTGCTGCTTCTAGTCTTGTGCTTTTATCTTAGGTGCATCTAACACATCGTCCTTTTTATAATATGCGTGGACCAAAAGCTGGATGCAGCGTATTCGACAAGTTCTTACCAAGGCTTTACAGTGTGTATTTAGTACCTCCCTTCGATCCTCGACTGTAAAACCTGTGTTTAATGCAATTTAGGATTGCATTAGCTTTTTGGGCTGCTGCACACTGTGGTCATATTTAGCTGGTTGTCCACTAAGACTCCAAGATCCTCTACTAGTCAACCTGATTAAGCGCTTGGTTGGTCATCAAGTCTATACGGTTGTGACTTTTGGTTTTTCTGGCCTAAGCTACTGGTACTTTACTCTTTTCTCTATCATTAGAATGCATAATTTCGTCAAATATGGCCAGTGTTCCTAAGCTGCTCAAGATCCATCTGGATCTTGAGACATCTATTTTCTTGGTGTTATGCTATTCCCTGCCAGCTTAGATCAATTCTGCAAATTGGTAATTGTTTGCCCCTTCGTATGGTCCCTCATCATAGTGTTGTGCAATGAAGATATTGAAGAGTACTGGGCCTAAGACAGAACCTTGTGGCACCCCACTGCTTACTTCCTTCCATGTAGACTTAGACCTATTAAGGACTACTCATTGAGTGCAGTTCATCAGCCAGTTACAAATCCATCTGGTGGTGGTACTATCTATCCCACTTTTTTCTAGCTTACCAAGAAGTAGGTTGTGGTCTAAATTGTCGAATACCTTGCTGAAATCTAAGTATATTATGTCCACACTATTTCACTGGTCTACTAATTTATACTGAAGAATGAAATAAGATTGGTTTGGCATGATCTGTTTTTAACAAACCCGTTCTGACTGCTCGTTAATACTTTACTTGTTTCTATATGTTGGCAGATCTGTTTTTTAATTATCTTTTCCAGTATCTTCCCAGGTATTGATGTTAGGCTGATTGGTCTATATTTCCTGGGTCTGTTTTTTTTTTCCTTTTTTGAAGATGGGAACTACATCAGCTCTTTTCCAGTTCTCTGGTGCTCCAGGATTTTTGAAAGATATGGTGCAATGAATCTGAGATGACCTCTGCCAGCTTTATTACCCTTAAATTCTAGAAGATGTTTCCATAAACAAAAAGAAAAAGAACACAAATATTGGCTGGAGTTTTCTCTAGAAAGTATTTTATCTGTTTTATATTGTGCAGCTGTTACTACCTAAGCATTCAGCTGTTCATTACAGTTCTTTTTAAATAGATATGATTCATGTGCCAACTTGCAGAAAAGAATCATTGTAAAAGTTGAATATGTATATATTCAGTGGTACACGACAAACTACTCCTAAAACTAAAATCTTATGGTATCTCTGGACATTTACATAGAAGAATTCCTGTCAAACAGACAAAATTGGGAGCATCCTATCAAATTCTGTACCTGTCAACAGTGGTATCTCCCAAGGCAGTGTTCTTGGACCAACTCTCTTCATACTCTACATAAATGACCTCTGTGATCATATTAAGAGCAACTGTGTTCTCTTCGCTAATGATGTAAGGCTGTTCAATACCACAGACAATACTACTACCCTGAAAAAAGACCTCGACTATGTATCAGAATGGTCAAACATATGGAAGCTTCAAATCTCAACAAATAAATGCTCTGTCTTACATATTGGCAAAAAATAAATAAATTAGAAAATAAAAAACAGGCTGAATAGTCAAGACCTTGTTGATGATCCAAACTCTGTCAAGGATCTTGGAGTACTCATCTCAAATGACCAAAGTGCTAGAGCCCACTGTAACTACATAGCCAAAAAGGCATTAAGAGTTGTTAACCTAATCTTACGTAGCTTTTTCTCTGCTAATATTACACTCATAACTAAAGCATAAAAAAGCAGTCACACTGCTTGCACTGGCACGAAGCCTGAGGATGGCGAGTGGGACCTCGCCGAAACGTCACCAAGATACTCTTAATCTTGCACGGGAAAAGACCCAAACACACCTAGACACACACACACACACACACATATGTGTGTATATATATGTATGTGTATGTGTGTGTATATACACACACACACACACACACATATATATATAAACTATAAACTCAGGATGAATTAAACTGAAGTCAACAAGGCAAACAGGTATGGCTAGTAATTAAAAAATACAATTGGGAACTTACAGAATCCAAAATTCAGTAAAAGGACTCATGCAAGAACAGTATTGACAAGCCCTCCTCCCTGCTGGTTAGAGGGGTAGAGCTGCTACCACTAGCCTGTGTTCAGGCAAGAGCAAGGAAACCTCCCCCAACCCCTCAAGGGTCAATTTAGTGACCAATGAGGAATACAGATGTGGCCACATGACACAGACTACATTTCTCAGGAAACCTTAACTACATTTACCATGATGCATTCCCTTAAGGGGACAGCTCACAATTGCAACCTAACTATCCAATTCTCATACATTGGCTGGACAGCACAAAAGGGATGATCCTCTTTTCAGGTGTGAAGTAAAGAAGCATTGTGTAATTAGAATCTCTGGAGCTACTGTAGGATAGACCAGTGGCCTCCAATATTTTGGGCACCAGGGACCAGTTCCATGGAGAAAAGTTTTTCTGTGGAGCAGAGCGGGTGTGGTTTTACATGCTGCCTGCATCCCGCAGATGGAACTTTACTTGTTTGTGTGACTCAGTTGCTGGAATGGCCAGTGCTGGTCTGTGGACCGGGAGTTGGGATTCCTTGGGATAGATAGTACATGTTATTGGTCATAGCAGGTGTCCTATGGGACCAGGCTGAGAAGACCAAGCTTGTTTTCCATAAGATTAGTTAAGCTATGCCGATCATTTCAGACAGCCATTGTCTAGAAAACCATTGTCTCTACAAAAAAACCCTCTTCCAAGTAGACATTTTAGCACATACAAAATTAATATAGCAAAGAGAAGACTGTACAAAAAACATTTCTTGTATCTGTTAATCCTCTGCATGTAAACTGTTGATCTGTCTGAGGTTCTTTACTTGCAGCCTGATATTCAGGCATCAGTTCTGTGAAAACTCACTTGTGTCCTGCAAGAATCCCATTTTTTTTTTATCCATCTGGTAACTTCTCTCCAGTAGATATAACTGTTATTAGACTGTGAGTGACTTCTTCCCTTAGTTTTTTATTTCCTGCTTCAGGTTATTGATTCCCTTCATAACTCATTTTAAGGATCAGTTTGATACCATCTTTGCAGAGTAGCACATAATAATTAAAATAAAATCTTCTGGATGCTAATTTTCTGCTGAAAAGAAATAAAAGCTTGTGAGAATTTTCAATAAAAGGAAACAAAACCATCTTCAGAAGAACAGGTACTCAGGATATTTGGTTAATAATAATTGCTATGTCTGTAAGGTCTGTAACTCTCTGCCCCATACATACACATGGTGGATCCTAGAGGGCCCATAGGACCCCTTGAACAATCCAGAGTACCTTTTTCTTCCTCCAAAGGAAGAAAAATTCTGTTGGTCACCATCTGAGAATGCTGAATGCCATATACTAGCAAAAGTAGAGAAATATCAGAATCAGACCTATGCCTGGTAATCATCAAATAGCTACGCCTATGTTTTCAATAATAATATGCTATGTTGTTTTGCATCTAGATAGAAATGGATATTATAAAGAAATACATCATTGCAGCTACCTTAAGAAGCTGGGGGAGAAAAATGGTTTGCGTAAGGAAAAAAATGAGGAATGAGAAAAGCTGAACATTTCTTTTTTTATGGATTTTAACCATTTAGATCTGTCATGCTGGATGGGGAAAAGAAAACTCAAATGCTGAGTATAACAGATGTTGATACAAAAAAACCTGAATTAGTAGGAAGTTAATTGCAAAAAGACCTTTTTCTGTGTTTTTAAAAATGTAAATGGAAATCTTGCAACTTATCTGCAGGAATAAGAAGGCTTTTGAAATATATGTCTGAATTTACTGTAGCAGGAGAGTAATTTTATTTGGTGAATGAAACTAATGTAACTAAGAAATTGATACACTGCATGCTTGTTACGGCATCTTCTTCAACCTGGAGATTTGTTAATTAACTAAATTGTAGTAATTCCATAATTACTATCGATATACTGTAATATACATCATCATTATGAAGCTGTCACATAAAAAAATCCAATGGCTTTTTGTTATCCCAAAGCCAGTCAGTATCTCACAGGTTGCCTACTTTTCCATCCCATTTTTACAGCTCCCAATATCCCAAGATTACACTGCTGAAATCCAGAGACAAATTGCTGGTTACAACTGGTATAATTGTTCACTGTTTACAATGAAAGTGAGGTAAAACAGGAGCTTTACATTGTGATCACATCCATTTTATACTAAGAAAAGTCCTTCCTCAAAAAGCATGAAAAGCAAGATGGAAAATTTGGTTTCTCTATTGTTACTGCATTGTTCCTTTTGGCTTCTACAGACCAGAATATACATAAAAGTATATACAGTTTTCCCAGAAGTAACCAAATTAATAACACAGTTTCCACGGACCACGTTCTTGAGAACTTGTCCAATTCCTTTTAATAGGATAAGCCCAGAATTGAGCTTGTGACACTCCATTGGCCAGGCAACACTTATCTACTGAATTGCATTCCTTTTGATTTTGGATGATGGTTTACAGTGACAGTGTGTTATTTTGTAAGCTGTTCCGCAGGAGAATTTATTGTATTGTTGAAGAGAAGCAGGACCATGTGGCTTGAGAGATCCTGACATGTTTCTGGCTGCCAAATGACTCAACCCACAATTTCCATAAATTTAAAGAGGACCAAAAGGACTTTCCTTCATGCAAGCTTCTCTTCGCAAGCAAGATCCCAACTTCACAGGGAAGGACTCTAGAGGGATAGCTGGTTCTTCCATGAAACAAGAAAACACAATAGCAAAACAGTTGTTCTTAATCATGCATGCCTCTTCAAGCGAGCTGTTTATCTGTTCTTCATATGTATCAGCTTCTATCAGAATTGTATATAGTCTATATTCCTCAAGGTCCTAGGCTAGAATTGTAGTGTTCCTGAATACAAGGTTTTAGATCGACCCACACATCATTTAAAATGTCATTAATGGAGATATAAGATGATTTATATAAATATGTGTCTCTCAATGAGTTTAAGAGGATGTGGAGTGTAAGACTGATTGTTTGATTGATTGAGACAGAATATTGGAGCCAAATCTTGCATGCCTGGCTGTTTTCCATTCCCTTTCCTCCCACTTATACCTTTGGGACTAAGTAAATAAGTTTATTGTTGCAACTGCAACATAGGAATGCCATAAAATATGATAAAATAACAATAAAACAATGGAAATTATAAAGTAGAAGAATAAAAGTATAAGACTGCACCTGGGAAGAGTCTAGATCTCTTCCTAATCCTTTCCATGCTTCCTGGGCTCAAAGCATGTATATGCACATGCTATTATTATAACGATCTCTGAATTTTTTAATCAAGTCTCCATGTCTTCCCACACTAAGTTAACATGGGAGCCAAGTACAGTGGGCTTAAAAATTAGTGAAGACAAGACCAAGCTGATGAAACTGCCCAAGGAGCTGCTGATACAGTTCTACAGAGGAATTACTGAGTCTATCATCTGCATCTCTCTAAATGTCTGATTTGGTTCTGCAACCCAACTGCACAGATACAGACTTCAGAGAGTAATTAGGACTGCAGAAAAAATTATACACACCTTCCTTTAATTGAGGACCTGTATACTGCAGGAGTCAAAAAGAGGGCTGTGAAAATATTTACAAGCCCCTCACATCCTGGACATAAACTGTTTCAACTCCTTCCCTCAAAACAACTGAACATTGTACACCAGAACAACTAGACACAAGAACAGTTTTTTCCCGAAAGCCATCACTCTGCTAAACAAATAATTCCCTCAACACTGTTCAACTGTTACAAGCTCTGCATTACTTGTTAATGTTCTCATCACTCCTTATCACCCATCCTCTTCTAATTGTGACTGCATGACTGTAACTTTGTCGCTTATATCCTTACAATTTATACTGACTGTTTCCTAGTATGATTTGATTGCTTATTGTACCCTATGATTATCATTAAGTGTTGTTCTTGATGATTCTTGACTCTTGATGAATGTATCTTTTCTTTTATGTATACTGAGAGCATTTGCATCAAAACAAATTCCTTGTGTGTCCAATCACACTTGGCCAATAAGTAATTCTATTCTATGAAACTTGGCAAGGTTCAAGACAACACTCCAACAACATTAGGAGAAGAGGCCTTAATATTTGTGAACAAAATAACTACCTTGGTAGCATCAGGGACAAAGATAGGGGAACAGAAGCAGATGTTAAATGCTAAATAGGTAAAATAACTGCTATCTTCCAATAAATGCACTCAATATGGACCACATCCACTATAAACACAGCAACCAAGATCAGATTATTTTATGCCATTGTCATAATGATTGGCATTTATATATCAGTGATAACTGGAAATCTACAACAAGAATATTCATAAGATTGACATATTTCAACAACCTTGTTGAAAGAATGGTTTGATGCTCATATTGGGACCATGTGACAAACAAGGAAATTCTACAAGGAAGTAATTCCTGAACACTGAGATCGTGACAGAAATGAAGAATGCACTTTGGTGGACATGTGCTCTGCATGAATGAACAGTGTCCAGCAACAACCACAATCAAGGATTCCATCAGATGGTCAGAGAAATAGTGGAAGGTCAAAGAAAACCTGGACCAAACATTTTGGGAAGATTTGAAAAACTTCAATCTTAAATGGAAGGGTACTTTATGATATAGTCATCTAAAATGCAATGCTCTGTGAGTTTAATTTCTGGCAGAAAGTTTGAATCCCATAGGGAAAAATATCTGATGAGATCCAGCAAGGTTGAAGCTGTTCATGTACTGCTTCCTGGTGGTTAATAACATTGACTTCAATGATACCTCTTCATGTGTGGAAACAAGAGTGGGATCACCAAGTGACACTGTATTTCCCATTTAGTTAGAACAAAAATTGCTCAAACAACCATCTTTCTCAAAACTATTTTGAGGACCAGGTTTGGGTTTTTTTCCTAAAAATAATACTTGCTTGCTCTTTCAAAAGAAGCTATTTTGAAAATATATTTTCTGACTTTCTTTTGTCATGGTTAGTTCTTTCCCACTTCATAATGACTTGAAAGGGATTCTGAGACTGCTGGCTCACAAGGCCAGCAAAGCAAAGCAAAACTTTCATCTGCATAAACAGCTATATTTCATTACAACAGTGGTATCCTCTCCAAAGCAACAACCAAATTTAGATCCTTCCATTCATGGCAATGCAACTATCATAACCCCAGAGAACAATAGCTTGCTAGCCCTCAATGCAGGCAAGGTAAAAAACAAAAAACAAAAAAACAGGCATGCCAGGAACTCCAGGAATATTCTTTATTACTGAGGGATAAAGTTTTTTTTCCTCTTTTTTATTTTGACAACTTTATGAGATTTCAGAAAAGTATAATATACAAAGAACCGAAAAAAGGTTAAAGGGGAAAGAGAGATGAAGCAGGGAAGATGCAAAGTTGGGGTACAAACAAGAAAATAAAAGAAGGTACTGTATTGAAAAAAGTAACTTCCAATTTTCCTCAGTACAAATGCAAGCATGAAATATAATAACTCTTTCAGCTTGAATAAATATAGTACATCTATAATCATAAACATTCCTAGTCAAGGTTAAAATTTATTTCTTTCAGTTTCAAGTGAAAGTCCAAAAGTGGTTTCCATGTATAAGGATAGCGCCAAGTGTCTTAATCTTAGCACTTTTAAGGCAAGTAGTCTTCAGCTCTAAGAATACTGGTTGCTACTGAGAGCTTCAGCTTCCCATGATGACAGGGGATTCTGGAAGGTGAAATGTAGGTGAGTTAAAGTTGCAAAGTTGAAAAACACTGGGATAGAGTAAAGGCTCCTGAAAGCCTGAGTTTCTCTGTCTCATGTTATATCAAACAAAAGCAAGGCAGGATTAGTTTGAGTTGCTCCTCATGCTTTCTATATTCCCCAGGAAAATTGTTATTATTTCTCCTCTCTTAATGATTCATTCCTCTCTTTCACCTTCCCAAGGTCAGATCTCACAGCACGAAGTCTGCAGGGGTCTTTTGCTAGTTGAATATGAGTAGATGTAGTATCTAAACTGATAAGAAACCAATGTGTTAGGACTGAAGGGGATAATAATCTGAGAAATATCTCTCATTTGGAACCCTAGAGGCCTACCGAAACATGTCTCTTATTATTTTCATATTATAGAAGGGCATAGTGCTATTTTCAATTATCACAATATGCCATTCACTGTGGAGGGAAGAAAATATTTTTACTACCAGTTCTGTGGGCATGGTTAGGTGGGCATGGCCATGTGACTAGGTGGGCATGGCTTTTTTTGCAGCACCCTCCCATGCTCCAATTTTTGCTTCCTGGGGCTCAGGGAAGCCTCCTGGGAGGCCATTTTTACTCCCAGGAGGCTTCCGTGAAGCCCAGGAGATAAAAATCAAAGCACGGGAGGGGGCACATAGCACACACACCCATGCTCCATTTTGGGCGAAGCAGTAAGACAGCAAGGGGGATCCTGGCACAGCTGATCATTGGGAGGGAAAAAAAGAAATACTGGTTCAGCCAAACTAATAGTGTTTTTTATTATTGGTTCAGCTGAATGGCAGCATTTTTTACTACCATTTCTCCCAAATCAGGCTGGACCAGTAGAATACCATCACTGATGGGAACCCACCTAGCTTTTCAGCACCAACAATCCTCTATCAGGCTTAAGATGCTCCCCTTTACTTGTTCTGACATAGCTCCAGAAGGACTGAAATAATTAAGCTATGTTTGAATTTGTGACCAATCCTTATACCGTGCTTCAACTTATCTTTCATTTATCAAAACAAACTAGCATGTCCTGGCAGCAACCCAAGAAAATTTCTTTCCAAGTTTCAAATACAGTGATTGCTTAGAATACAACTCATAAAAACAGGCTCCATTCTCCGATAGCTGACATTTATTTCTGGATGTTTTAGAAATGATAACACACTTATTCCAAAAGGTCACATCTAACTCATACAAACACATACAATATTATTTCATTTTGATCTTCTCTCACTACTTAATAAAGTTCTTTGTTCCTCAAACTGCTCACGAGAGACCACTGTAGAAGCTAAATCATCAGCCTAAATTAATGTTTGATTTTATGTTTATTTATTCTTATTTCCACATTATAATTCTAGCTAATTCTGTAAAAATGTCATTTCTTTAAATTACTACATTACAAATAATTGCTTGAAAGCATTTTATTTCACAAGGACTTATCTTCTGCTATCTAGCGCAGTGCACAAACTCAATACTAAATTATGTCTGATTGTGATGATCAATACATGTATTCATCTCCTTAGAGAAATACAGGTGGTCCTTGACATATGACCCCAATTCAACCCCAAATTTCTGTTGTTAAGTGAGACATCAGTTGAGTTTTGACCCATTTTATGACTTTTTTTGCCACAGCTGTTAAGTGAATCACTGCAGTTGAAAAATTAGTAAATTGGTTGTTAAGTGAATCTGGCTTCCCAAATGACTTTGCTTGTCAGAAGGTCTCAAAAGGTGATCACATGATCCTGGGATATTGCAACGGTCATAAATATGAACCAATTGCCAATTTTGATCACATGACCAAGGGGATGCTGCAAAGATTGTCACTATGAAGAATGGTCATAACTGTAAAAAATGGTGACATTTTTCAATACCATTGTAACTTTGAATGGTCACTAAATGAACTGTTGTAAGTCAAGGACTACCTGTACAATGTAATGGGATGTCATCTGTAGCGCCCTCTTGACATCTTCCAAGGAAATGCAGCTTTGGGGATCTTCAGGCAGCCAACTAAGAATCCAGAAGTTTTAGTTCCACTGTGTATGGATGGCAACACAAGGGGGATACTTTAGGAGCTTACTGTGTACAGGTGAAACTGGAAAAATTAGAATATCATGCAAAAGTTGAATTTATTTCAGTAATGCAACTTAAAAGGTGAAACTAATATATGAGATAGACTCATTACATGCAAAGCAAGATAGTTCAAGCCGTGATTTGTCATAACTGAGATGATTATGGCTTACAGCTCATGAAAACCCCAAATCCACAATCTCAGAAAGTCAGAATATTACATGCAATCAATAAACAAGGATTGTACATAGAACAGTATCGGACCTCTGAAAAGTTTAAGCTTGCATATGTACTCAGGACTTGGTTTGGACCCCCTTTTGCAGCCATTACTGCCTCAATGTAGTCTGGAGGCTATCAGCCTGTGGCACTCCTGAGGTATTATGGAAAACCAGGATGCTTCAATAGCGGCCTTCAGCTCTTCCGCATTGTTTGGTCTCATGTGTCTCATCTTTCTCTTGGCAATGCCCCATAGATTCTCTATGGGGTTCAGATCAGGCGAGTTTGCTGGCCATCAAGCACAGTAATCCCACAGTACTTGAACCAGGTTTTGGTGCTTTTGGCAGTATAAGCAGGTGCCAAGTCCTGCTGGAAAATGAAGTCAGCATCCCCATAAAGCTCGTCTGTGGAAAGAAGCATGAGTACTCCAAAATCTCCTGGTAGAGTGGCTGCATTGACCCTGGACTTAATGAAGCACAGCAGAATGACATGGCTCCCCAAATCAACACAGACTGTGGAAACTTCATACAGGACTTCAAGCATCTTGCAGTGTGTGCCTCTCCATTCTTCCTCCAGACTCTGGGTCTTGGTTTCCAATGAGGTGCAAAATTTGCTCTCATCAGAAAAAAGGACTTTGGACCACTGAGCAACAGACCAGTTCTGTCTTTCTTTAGCCCAGGTAAGACGCTTCTGACGTTGTTTGTTGTTCAGAAGCGGCTTGACAAGAGGAATACAACATTTGAAGCCCATGTCCAGGATCCATCTGTGAGTGGTGGCTCTTGATGCACTGACTCCAGCCTCAGTCCACTCCCTGTGAAAGTCTCCAACACTTTTGAATGGCCTTTTCCTGACAATCCTCTCCAGGCTGCGGTCATCCCTGCTGCTTGTGCACCTTTTTCTTCCACACTTTTTCCTTTGACATAACTTTCTATTAATGTGCTTTGATCAGCACTTCGGGAACATCAACTTCTTTTGCAATTACCTTTTGAGGCTTTCCCTCTTTATGAAGGGTGTCAGTGATGGTTTTCTGCACAACTGTCAGGTCAGCAGTCTTTCCCATGATTGTGATTCCTGCTGAATCAGACTGAGAGACCATTTAAAGACTCAGGAACCCTTTGCAGGTGTTATGACTTAATTAGGTGATTAGAGTGGGATACTTTGAGCCTAGAATACTGAACCTTTTCACAATATTCTAATTTTCTGAGATTGTGGATTTGGGGTTTTCATGAACTGTAAGCCATAATCATCTCAATTATGACACATCACGGCTTGAACTATCTTGCTTTGCATATAATGACTCTATCTCATATGTTAGGTTCACCTTTTAAGCCCATGTCACACTGCACCAACGGATGCAAAGAGGATGTAAAATGTTAAAAAAAGCTTGCCATCTGTGGAAAACACTATGCATCCGTTGTTGTTCTCACTGCTACGTGTTTCATATGCTCTATCCTTTGAGCATCCGTCACACTGAAATTTCATCCGCTCAAGAAGTTTTGAGCTGCACAAAATTTTTTGAGCGGATGAACTTTCCGCTGTGTACGATGTAAATCTGTGACATACGAGCAACAAACATTCTATGTCAGTTTATCATCCGTTAAACGTCCGCTGTATCCTCTCTGCATCCTCTGGGCATCCTCGCAATTCACATCTGCTGCAGCTGAAAACGGAAAGAGGGAGGAAACAAAAGGTACATGGAACATCTACACAGCGTGAGTAGCACGGAAACAGAAAGGATGAGCAGTGAACGGTTTGCATCCTATATACATCCGTGAGGCTTCCTATGAACATCCCTTTAACATCCCTGCTACATACTACCACGTACGTTCTTTTCCTTTCCTTTCTGTTTATGCAAATTTTTGCCACTTTTTGGAGTGGATGACAATGGATGGAGCCACCCCTGAAAATTTGCTTGTCCGCTGTGTCCTTTTTGCATACGTTTTGCATTCGTCGGCCAGTGTGACCTAGCCTTTAAGTTGCATTCCTGAAATAAATGAACTTTTGCATGATATTCTAATTTTTTGAGTTTCACCTGTATGGAATCCATGCATTAATAGGTCTGAACATACATATTATCAGAGAGTAAAACTGGACTCTGGCACACAGCCCAACTACTTACAAAAATCACAAGCAGAAATCAGCCTGTTAGAATACGTAAACTGGTTCCCATCCAGGGGTGGGATTCTACTGGTTCTGTCCAGTTCTATAGAACCAGTTGTTATGATTCTCCACAGTTTGGAGAACCAACAAATAACACCACTGGCTGGCCACCCCCTCCACCCACTCCTCCTCTCGATGCCCAAACAGTCCTTATCCCATATGTGCAGCATCACCTGCAACCTGCTTTTGCCCACCTGCCAGTCCAGCCATTGCTGCATGCCTTCTGCTGTGGCCCTGCCTGACCTCCCTGGGTGAGGAGCTCTGGGGGCCAGCTGCCTACCTGCCTCTGCCAGTTGCCTTCCCCCCCCACCTCACTTGCCTTTTGCTGCCACTGCCTGCCACCCTAACCCCCAGCACATAAGGCCTAGCAGCTGCGGTGAACCCAAGTGGGGGGCAAGATGCAGACCGGTGGGGAGCTGAGCTAAATTTAGCTGTACCAGAGAACATGTGGAGAGGCTCATGTTCTCCTGCTGCTAGGAAAGCAAGAGAGTCTTTCCTGGCACAGCTCTGGGCAGCAGAGAGAAACAGGACTCAACTGGGCTGCTTCTCTCTGCTTGGAGCCACCTGTTCCCCTATTGGAGGGGAACTTGCAAACTTTTTGCTGTGCAGGGAAAAACTCTCTTGCTCTCCCAGCAGCAGGAGAACACAAGCCTCTCCACATGTTCTGCAGTACAGCGAAATTTAGCTGAGATTCAACACAGCTGCTGGGCCTTGCCAGTGGAATTTCTTTGGACTCCTTTTTACAAACCAATTTTCTGGTGCACAATTCCTGAAGGCAATTTGTTAATGTAATCAAGAAATTAAAGGCTGAAATGGCAAGTAGGTGCCTCTGGATAATTAGGAATCCTTGTCCTTGTTTTTGCAAACATAATTGTGGGCAAGTAAAGCAGACAATTCAAAGCATGTACATAGTGATCTTAAGCCCATGTCACAAAGCACCAACGGATAGAAAGAGGATGTAAAACGGAGAGAAACACTTGCCATCCGTTGGTTAACGCGATACATCTGTTTTGTACTCACTGCGTCCGTTTTTCATACTCTCTATTCGTCCAGCATCCGTCTATTGAGATTTTATCCGCTCAAAAAGTTTTGAGCTGCACAAAACTTTTTGAGCGGATAAAGTATCCAACGCGTCCGTTATACATCTACTACGCATACAAGGAACATCCGTTATACGTACGTCGTCATCCGTTATGTGTCCACTATATCCGCTAGGCATTCGCTGCACATCCGCGCAACTCAAATCCGCTCCAGTGGAAAATGGACACAGGGAGGAAGCGAAACGGACGCGGAACGGACATGCAGCATTAGTAGCACAGCACGGACGTAGAAAGGATGAAAGCAGATGCAGCTTGCATAGAAAAGCATTAAAATAGAAAAAACGTTCGTATAGGGGACATATCTGAGATATTTAGATGTATGAAGGATGTCTAGAGGATGCAAAAGGACACCGAGCAGAAAACCTATATTTCCAATAAAAAGGGGGAGAAATCACCTGGATCTCACTTTCACTCCAGCAGCCCTGCGGTGCAGACCTCTTCCAGCCTTCATCTGCTCTCTTGCTCTTCCAACAGCATCCAGTCATCTCCAGCATGGATCATCGCACACTCCTTTTGGTAGCCGCCATCATTCTACAAACAGTACAAAGCCCTCTACAGGCTCTTTCACCTGTTCTACGTGAAGAAAAGGAGGCGTCGCAAAGAAGTGTCTGAGTCCGAAGATGGATTGCGAGAAGAGCGAGTACGGACTGTATAACAAGCTGATGTGGAGCAGAGGAACGAAGACACTCGTGCATTCCAGAACTTCATGAGGATGCCGCCCGCCATGTTTGACGAAGTTATGGAGCGGCTGATACCCAGGGTTGACACAGGCAAACACCAACTTCTGGCCCAGCCTGGACCCTGGACTGAAGATGCACTGACTCTGTGCCACCTGGCCTCCGGGACCACGTACGGAACATGCAGTACGGCTGGAGGGTGCCACAGAACACCATCAGCATTGTGGTCAGAGAAGTGGTGCAGGCCATCATCGAAGAATACCTGGAGGAGCTCCTCAGTGCCCTTCACTGAAGAAGGCTGGAAGAAAGTTGCAGAGCAGTGGTATCAGAAGTGGAACTTCCCCCACACCGTTGGAGCCATAGATGGGAAGCACGTGGCCTGCAAAGCTCCAGCCAAGTCAGGGTCCACTCATAAAAACTACAAGGCTTCCTCAGCATCATCCTCTTTGCCATGGCGCGATGCTGACTACAAGTTCATGTACATCGATGCTTCAGGCAATGGCTCATCTTCAGAATGCCCAGGTATACAACGCCAGTCACCTCAAGGAGGGGCTGGAACGCAACCTCATCATGGGCTTCCCAGATCCAGACCCCTGCCAACGACACACACAGATGTGCCCTACTTCATCGTGGGGATGACGCCTTCTCCCTCAGAACCTACCTCATTGAAGCCCTACACTTCCAGACATGCCTCACCCATGAAGAGAGGATCTTCACTACAAGCTGTCCAGGCAAGGCGGGTGTGGAGAACGCCTTTGGCATCCTGGGCCAACAGGTTCAGGACTTCTCACCACACCCATGCAGCATCGCCCAGATACAGTGAAGAACATCATGGAAGCTTGCTGCATCCTGCACAATCTCATGCCGCACCCGCTACCCAGTGTTGCAGAACAGGCTTGTGGACCGCCAACAAGGGACATGGGGACATGGAGCCTGGTGAATCGGAGGCAAGGGAGAACCTGATAGAAACTGTGGATGTGCAAGGCCCCAACAGAGCTTCACGTGAAGGGAAGAAGCAGCGCAACCTCCTGAAACACTGGTGAACTCCCAGCTGGAGCAATGGAGTGGAAAGACAGGATGGGTAGATGCTTAATGGATTGCTTCCTTCAGCCTGTCTCATCACACTGCATGAGATTGTGCCATGTATGTTGAGTGGCCCTACAATGAACAGGGCATTTAATAAAGAATTGTGTTTATGTTGAAATGTGTTGATGAATGATTAAATTGTTATTGATAATGAAGGGCCATAGGTGTGGCCCCTGGGAGGGTGGACCAATACAGTCTCACTATGCTTGCACTGGAGGCTTATCTATCCCACTGCTATCCTAACCCATCCAACAGCTATTACCCATCTCACAGGTATCCGCTGCCCATCCACTGCTATCCCTTACCCATCCCACAAGCATGCAAAGGCTTAAACCATTTCTAAAAGTTTCCACCAAGACTTTTATTGACTAAAAGAATGAACAAGTGTGTGAAGCAAAGATAAACTTTATTAAATAACAAACTGTAAAAGCAAAATGACCCCAAGTAAGTGTCCCAAAGCAAAGATAAAGTCAACTAGGTAGAACTCAGTCTCTGGCACTCTTCTCAGTCACTCTGAGGCATGCCTAGTCTCAGGGTTGGAAGGGTCCAGGTGCTGTGGAGGTGGCTTGCTGTGGAGTGCTGGTCTGAGCACCATTGGGGTGCCTGGCCCCGAGAGGACAACAGGGGATGGTGTGTGGAGGAAGCTCTCAGAGAGCTGGCTCAGTCCTGTGATGTTGAGAGCCCCTTCCTCCATGACATGGGATGTCAGTCCCAAGACCGATGACAGATGTTCTGAGGCCAGGCTTGGCTGTGGGTGGAGGAAGGATGGAGTGTAGTGGGCTGTCTGGTCTGCAGCTGAGTGAGGTGAGGCGTGGGTGGCATCTGTGGTGTGGTGCAATCTGGGCATCAGTGGCATTGTGGCGTGGGTGGCATCTGTGGCGTTGGTGGCGTCCGGTGGCATCGGTGGCGTTCGATGTACCTGTGCCTGGACTGGAAGGGCTGCCTGTGCTGCTGGAACTCCTGGTAGCCATAGTCTTGGTAGGTGAGGGCCTGTGGAAAGACTTGGAAGGGCTGTGACATCATCTGGGTGGAGGAACAGGCCTGGACTGGGTCGGAGCAGGTTCAGCTGGGCCTGGAGGGTTGTGCAGAAGACCTGTGATCCTCTCCTTTATCACCTGTATCACCTGGTACTTGTGATTCTGACATGTCCATGAGGGTCTGCTTGACATAGGTGAGGAAGGGCTTTCGGTTTGAGATGGAATGTCGGTGTGTACCAGCTGAGAGAGGAGATCTACGCTGCTTTTGATGGTGTCCCTGATCTCCAGCAGGACATTGTGGTCTCTGCCCTCCGGTCTGCCTCTCTGCCTGCTTTTCTGTAGAGGTGGAGCTGGGGTGGGTGTAGGTTGGTCTCTGGTGGCAGTGCCCTCTCCTTGCTCCCACTGCGTCAAGGGGTCCTCCACGTGCTCCACCATGGGATGAGCTGTCGGGGGGTCTCCATCGTGGGGCGCTCCACAGATACCTGCCTGACACAGGAGCTGACTCTTGCCAGAAGAGGACTGGCTGTCTGTGGGCTGCCTGAGAAGAGAGGGTAGACAGAGGGGCTTGCTCTCGGTGGCGGATCTCACCCTCCAAAGAAGCCTGCACTTGGCCATCACGTAGGTCTCCCGGTCGGTGAGCTTGGACCGCGGCCTGGCCAGACTTCTTCAGGTGCAGCTTCCCGTACCAGGTGTGCATGGGCTTCCACCCAGCCGAGGAGGACCTCCGAAGTGTAGCCCAGGCTCTCCGCCTTCTCTCTCCAAGCCACCTGCTTCCTCTTGGTGTCTCGATAGAGCCTGTGTCCCTTCCGCCATAGGTACTCGTTCTCCCTCACCATTCGAGCATGTCATCCTCATGTTCCTCTTCGATGGAGTACTGCCTCCACTCCCTATCTCACAAATGTCTCTCCTCCCTCTGGCAGGGCCCTTCTGGGCCTCATCAGAAAGGGCTTTGAGGTTCTAGGGGCTGGTCCACACACACCACACACCAGCAGCAGCAACAACAGCAGCAGCAAAAGCAGACCAGCAGGACCAGCAGCAGCACCAGCAGAGTAAGCACCAGCAGAAGCACCAGAACCAGGAGCAGCGCCAGCAGAGTAAGCACCAGCAGAAGCACCAGCACCAGGAGCAGCGCCAGCAGAGTAAGCACCAGCAGTAGCACCAGCACCAGGAGCAGCACCAGCAGAAGCCCCAGCACCAGCAGAGTCAGCCCGAGCAGCAGAAGCCCCAGCAGAAGCAGAGTCAGGGCCAGGGGGTGGGATGGTGGCCTGTCCTTCTTGCCAGGGCTGGCAGAAGTTGGCATAGGCTTCCTCTTCTTCCCCATGGTTGTTGGCTGGAGATGTGTCTGGCAGCAGGTCTTTCCTCTGAATGGTGACCTGCTTGCGAAGTGCATCCTTTTATCCGCGGGGCTGACGCAATGCATCTCCCCACATGCACAGTGAACGCTTTGCATCTGCTAGGCATCCGCTATGCATCCGCTAGGTGTCCGTTGATGCATCTGCGTCATTTGCTAAGCATCCGGTATGCATCCGCTCCTTCCGCTGCGCGTCCGCTTCGCTATGCTCCCCCGGAAGCCCTGCAGATGTGAACACCACTTCTATCCGCTTCCATCTGCTAGGCTTCTGTGGAGCATCCGCTTTACATCCTGGCTACGTCCCTCTCCCCGTCCGTTCCTTTCCGTTGTTGTCCGCTCTGTTTATGTAAATTTGGGGCACTTTGAGAGCGGATAACAATGGATGGAACATTTTCTCATCCGCTGTGTCCTTTTTACATACTTTTTGCATCCGTCGGCCTTTGTGACAGGCCCTTAAGAGTGAATTGAAACAGCAAGGTGAAGGTTATAGGTGAAGTACTGTTGGAACACCTTACAGTGAAAACTAGGTTTGTTCACTTTGGATTACAGTCCTGAAGAAACTGCTCCATTGTTTCAGCAAACTCCACTTGTTTAAAAAGTTTAAACAAACAGGAATTCCATCTGGAGAAGTTACAAAGGACAACTACTTAGAAAAAGAACACTTTTTGAATTGCTAATGCTGCTATCTGCAAAATGCAAATGTCTAAAAAGGTTTGTTTTTCCCCAATGCTATTTTCTTTCTTTCTCTCTCTCTTTCACACATCCTTTCTCCAACACAAACACACACACACACACTTTATCAGGCACTTGCCACACCTTCACTAACTCTGTCTTTTCAAGTTGTCTAGAATATGGATTTCCTCAAAAATCTGACAATAACCTGACATGGTGATAATTTCCTAAGCTATGTTGCTCATGTCAAACTATTCAACATCTGTCTTCGTGTTCCTACAAAAATTAGCATAAGATAGTGGTTTCTGATGACACCTCTAGTGAAATATTTTGACTCCTACCAGTAAGTTGCAAACAACTTGTCAGGTGGATAATGTCAGGTTCCCAGTCCTGCATACTAAGATGGCTCTGTGGGTTGTTTGGGGTTGTATAAAATGGTCTAAATGCTGAGTTCAGGTATTAGAAAAAGCAAGGACAATTATATATTGAAGAGAAGCATCAGCCAGACAGGCAACATGATTCATGTACAGCTAAGTAGGAAAGCTAGAATCCACATTGTTTTTCCCCAATGCTATTTTCTTTCTTTCTCTCTCTCTTTCACACATCCTTTCCCCAACACAAACACACACACACACACTTTATCATTGGATGTTAGGCATTTTGGTCCATAGAGAGTTTAAAAAAATCTTCTAGAAACAAAAAGGAAAAATTACAAAGATGGATTTCCGTGAGTGAAAACTGTCCATAAAAACAAAAAGGGCTTGTGGCAAGAAGTAAAAACTGGAAAAACAGTCATGGAGCACCAAAACTCACTGAGGAATTTTATTGCTCTAAGATAAGGCTGGTGTCCCTAAAGTTGCACAATCATTATCAAATAGGCAAGGAAAGCTGACAGAACATAGGACAAAGGGAAATAATTTATTAATAAGGAATATTATTTAACAGATGCCCAGTCCATTGGGATCTCTTCAAGCTAGGAAGGTGACCGATTTCATGAGAAGAAGCAATATCTATGAAAGTTGTTTTAGAGGGAAGGAGGATAAATAGCATGTAATCAATAGGAGGCATATTTCATTCTGTTTTAAAGCAACACAGGAGTACCAGTTCATATCCCTAGATTTCCTTCATCCTCCATGTGATTCCCCAAGAAAGAAAAGAAGAATGGTTTTTAGGACAGAAAGAGGTTTTAAAGAATTTCCTACTAAGAGAAAAACTTGACCTGTCCTCCAATATCAGCTCAATTTACTGGTGTTACCAATTAATATTTTGCCCTAGCAAATGTTTAACATCTATTAACACCTGCACATTAAGCTGCTGAAAGTGTCACAATGAAGCTTGCCAAAAGATCGACACCCCAGCCCTATCAGTGTGAAAATAAAACTTGAAGAACAAAGCGCTCTTCAGTAGAACGGCATGATAACCCATTATGGTTAAAAAGAAAGCAATAGTCTCTTCTCAACCTTTCTCCCAGGACATTAAAATAAAAGATGAGCATTTCAGTGTACTCCTTGCCAAGTTCAAAAATACAGTCCTGACTCCATAATCTTAGAAAGTGGGGAGTCATTCACTAAGCCAAATTTTTCCCGCTCTTCTCTCTCTCTTGTCAGCAGTGAAGAATAGCTCCTGCTGTACATATTCTGTCTGCTTTCCAAGTCTACAATAAGTACAGCTTCCCCTGTAAGATTTCTGTTTGACTGTTCACAAAGGATGCAGCTGAATGTGTTCCTTTGAAGCTCCTCCCTTCGGCTTCTTCTTTTTTTCCCTGGAAGGTTCCTTGAAGATTTGCTTTTTGCAGGAGGACAATGATGGGGAACTGTCAGCCGCTGAGCCTTTTCCTCAGTGCACTAAGAGAAAGTTGGGCTGTCAGCAGATCCATGTTAGTAATAAAACACTCCTATCAAAGCTTGTTAAATCCTTCTTCTAAGGTAAATAAAACAGCAGTCCAGCTTCTATATTTCCAAACAAAGCAGCAAAATCCTCTCCTCACAATATTTATTCTGTGAGAATTTAAAATACAATTTTCCCCTCATATATACATATATACTTCATATTAATTCCAAGACAAAATATATCTGCAATCTTGATATTTGTCTGGGGAAATACAGTATTTCCTTTCTCCCAAATCCCCTTTCTTTCTACTCATCTCCAATACCTATTTCATGTTTAAATTTACAGTAAATAGGTATTTTAATGTCCTTATATTATTTAAATATATGTATATACAGTATAATTCAACTGATGCTTAGGATATTTTGCTACACGGCTGAACATTCTATTGCTTTATGCATATGGACAAGTGAAATATGAGGGAAGTTTCCAAAGGTCTTTTCATAACTCCCACTTTTCTAATAAACAATTAGAGTTGACAACTATGTACTGTTTCACGAACACAGTACAATCTAGTTCTGGCAGATAACCATTACTGACATGAAAATCCAGTGAGCTTCAGACGCCTCCTAATCAAGAAGTGTAGCCCTCCAATTCATCCAAAATCACAAAGTTCTCCCTCTAAAATACAACCCACCCTTGTCAATCACAGCCTTTAAAAACATTACAGGAGTTTCAACTATCCAAAATAAGAGGTTATGGGGAGAAAATGAGGAAAGGGCCTTTTTCTGTCTGGTGTTTTTTTTTTTTTTTTAATTTAACTCATTTATTNTTTTTTTTTTTTTTAATTTAACTCATTTATTTCTCTCCCAGGAGTCATTTTTATCAAAACTGTAACCCACCAGGATCAACTGACAAAATCTTGTTGCCTGCCGCAGAATAACAAATGGTGCCCACTCCAATTAAGATGCGGAATACCTAAGGTCAGCCCAAGATTTTGGGGCAAGTAAGCCAAACAGAGCTTCCCTTCCTCAGAGTAAAAAAACACAGTAAAAGATACATTAGATTTATTGCCCATTCACAACACCCAAATCCAGGTGCCTAACAAAACTGCAACACACTGGTCAACAGAAGAACTGGCCCAGATTTATTTGCCACTTTAAATCTCTTCCTATGGGAGCCCTATTAGATGGCAAGTCATTCATGCAGAACAGTTTATCTTATAGTTGAGAAGGGATTTCGTTTAGCTTTTCTTCAGGGTTAGCGCTAACCTTCTTTCCACATAAAACTGCATTCTGTGACCTCCACAAAACATGAAGCAGCCTGTGCTGAAAAAAAGGACAGGAATTAAATTACACAAGAGATCTGTTAACATGAGTGATGAGCTGCTTCAAATGCACATGTGAACTTGGAGATGGAAGACAACCATAGCCAGAGAGTCATTGGCAGGTTCTCTTTCACAGCTAAGGTGCGTTTAGCAGTTAGGGAAGGAGTGTGTGTGCAAATTTTTGGTAGCCAGCTTAAGTTTGTCTTTTTGGTAAGAATGGATGAATGGATGGAATCATCTAACAAAATAGAGAAAGATTATTAAGACTTATGACTTTGTTCGGTCATCACGTCAAAGAACAGTTTGTATAGCTAGCTTCTTCAGGTTCTTCTCAGCCTGTGGTCCAAGTGCTTCTCTCTTAGCACAGATCTAATTTGCTCCATCCATTCTGATCAAATGTGGCAGCCACCTTTTATGAAAGTCCACATAGGTAAATTATCTAGTTTAATGTGGTTTAATTTTAGATTAGATTAGTAGATTATATTTACAGTTTTTGTGACAAGGTGTACAAGGACCCTTTCTTAGCCTTCTTTTATAACCATTATAGTATCAAATGTAATGCATAGGTGGGAGAATATGCTGATGCATAACAATTCACAAAATTTTGAGGTTCACAAAGGTCAACCATTAAGAACATCAAATTCTCATATCACATTCAGCTCAAAACTACAGCTACAGCTCAGATTTTGTGGGGGGGGTAGGAAAAGGGCAGGACTCTGTAATTCTAGATTAGATTTACCTTCCAGAGCAAAAAGCTGTAGTTCAACATTGTACAAAACATTAATAGCTCCCTCTTCAGAAACTAAGATAATAAGCAGTGGCTAAAAACTGCTTTAGAAAAAAAAAGGAACTGCAGATGGTTGACCATGGAAAGTTTGTGGAATACTGATTCCACTCATCTGAACCACAATTAAATATACAGTTGCAAATTAAAATGGTTATTCTCTCCATAAGCCATGGAAAGAGAAATAGAGAAAACAAATAACAGTTGAAGGAGCAAATAACTTCTGTTGATTAAATGTACAGTACTGTACTGCATCTTTTTCTGATTTTTCTGCACATTCTGCCCCCCTTCTCCATCTGAATATACCAGAGTTGTTATGCTAAACATCTACCGATAGGGAGGAATGCAAAAACAAAAGTCAAGAAATGAAAGAAAGAGAAAAGGGGGAACATTCATTAAGCAGTAAGAGTCAGAAATAAGTCTGAAAGAATACAGTCAAGTATAAAGGTTGGCAGCCTTAAAAGATCCTGAAGAGGCCTGAGAATAGAAAACCAGACCACTAGTTCTGCTTGGACGGCAACAGTCAAGCTAATTAAAAATAAAAAGTTTGGCTGGAAGCATATAAAATACCCATGGGGATGTGAAAACCTGCACACACAACATTTCTTTTGCAACCAAGACATTACATACCCCATCTCACTTCTCTGGGGCATGCCCTGTAATTTCCCTCAAGGTTTTTAATCTTTCCCCCATATTCTCCCTTCTTATTATCAGGCATTGGGGGAGGGGAGAAAAGACAAACAAAACAATATTGAAAGCAAATAACTGAAATTGACTATTGTAGCCCCAGTGGATGGAGAGTAGAATAATCCATTCCCTTTTGTTTTTATTTTCCTTTTCTGCATCATTAAAATGACTATAAAGGCTTTAGCTGTATTGGGGGGGGGACTACAACCTTAATGGAAAGATTAGCATTGGAAAACCAGCTGACCCGGGCCATCTCCATTAAGTTCCAGATAAGGCTTAGGATCCTTAACTTCTCTACCTGCAGGGAGGAGAACTTGATTTCACAGCTATGCATAAACAAGGCTGCTGTGCAAAAGAGCAAGGTGTTGTTATGCCTTAGGAAGCTGAAGTCTTCACCAAACCTCTACACAAAGGCCAGGACTGAATAGTCCATCCTTGGCATCTGAAGGAGGCAAGCTTGTGTCACACACTGCCTTGCCTCTCAGTTGCCAAGGGGTAAATAATCTTGTGCTTCTTGTAGGGCAGTAGTTCCCAACCTTTTTTTCTCCCCACACCCCTAAAGAAATTTCACTCGAACCTCGCATCCTCTGAAATATATGGTAAATATATGGCAGGAT
Organism: Laticauda laticaudata; assembly: GCA_004320025.1. NCBI lineage: Eukaryota > Metazoa > Chordata > Lepidosauria > Squamata > Elapidae > Laticauda > Laticauda laticaudata. Next base: position 10,739 of record BHFT01048248.1, on the reverse strand, counting down.
TGAATTATTTAACTATTAAATATATGGTAGGATTGGATCTTTTCAGCAATGCATGTGACGGCCACTAAATATCGATACTTAACTCTAAAATGAAAACAAAGTTAGTCTATTGCAAAAGAAAATAAAAATGCCAACATATAGCCAATATCCTATTATTTACCTGGACTTTTTTCGCACCCCCTGGAATATCGTCTCGCACCCCAAGTTGGGAACCCCTGTTCTAGGGTTACCCCTGACAAGCATGTCAGCTGTTTCTGCCCAGTTGGATGTTCCTGTGCGTGAACGAGCATCCTTTTGCAAACAGGATAACAACCGGTTCGCTAAATCTGTGGAACGGATCTCCTTCCCAATCCTCGATAAAAAGGGGATCTTTTAAAACAGTAGCAGGAAAAGTGTGTGTGTCGGGGGGGTGGGGGAGACAGCGTAATTCACGAGAACTACGCGTACTAAAAGAGTCCTTACTGCCTCTTTAATCTTTCGTTTAGAGCAACCTCCAAGCACAACGCTCGACGTATGAGGTGGGAATGCTCGTTCCAACACCGCGCCCGCTCCTTGTCTACGCGCCAGCCTTCCAGCGCTTCTTCCGTCGCCTGACTCCTCCCAAAGCTGCTCTCCTATTCCCGCGGAGTAGCAAGAAGAAAAGGAGGTAAAAAAAAAAAAGAGAAGGTTGAAAAAGGGGGGGGGGGGAATCCGCAGAACACTGAGTGACCCGTGGCATGCCGCTGTTGCTGTTTTGCGGCGCTCTTCCGGTCCCGCTTCATTTTTTAACTTCTCCAGAGCCCCAGCCGACGATGGTCCGGGACGCTTTCTCGCAGGAGCCGGAGCAAGCCGTCCCCGACGATATCACACCTCCCGCCGCTCGGGCAGAAAGGGAACTGGGTGTTCCTTTTCAGACATAGCCAGCTTACTTTTCCTACCAACCACCAACCGCCCCCCCCCCCCCCCAAGATCGGAAGGTATCTTAGAAGCTGATGGGGGGGACGACCCGTTTGCCCCCACTAGGCTCCTCCGGCGTAGCAAGCCTCTTTTGAAACGAAACGCGTGTCTATACAAGCAAATCCATTTGGGCGAAGGAGGAAGAGGCAAAAGGGTTAGCGGGTCATTTTAGTAACGGGAATGGGCGATCCAAAAGGGACAAGCACAGGAAAGGAAGGATGGAAGGAACGGGTGGACCGGCCAGCTTTGTCTTCCCAAAGACGAGCAGAGGCTGGAGACGCACGAACGGCCCACCAGCTCTTAAAGGGCGCCTTTTCTGTTTAGGAACAACAAGTTGGTTTGTTTCCTCCGCACGGAATCTCGCAGCTTCGAATTTCTTTTTGTTTCTCCTTTTTTTCTTTCTTTTTTCCCTCGCGCCGCTCAGGCGGAGGCTTTCCAGGGGTTTTTTTTAAAAAGCAAAGCATCTCCAGTCTCGTAAATCATAGGAGGGGTCGGGGTCGGAGGAGAGGAACAGCGGTAAAGTCGCCGCGGCAAGAGATTATTACAAAGTAGCTGGATGGGGTTGAGCCGGGAACTTCCCACATTCTACCCATGACCATTTACTTTCTTCTGCTGCAGGTGCTTTCCGGAAACAAACACCCCCCAAAAAACTTTGATCTGATAATACACCACAGCTCTCCAATCCCTACTTCCTTCCCTTCACCCCTCGCCCCCCCCCCC